>VXBA01004705.1:404771-456758 GCA_013399895.1 Serilophus lunatus
TTTTTTAAATAAAAGGCCACCCTCCGCGTGCGTGCCGCCAGCCCGCGTTGTCGGATGTGCGGAGCCAGGCTGGCGGGGTGCCACCCCCGTGTGCCGAGGACAGCCGTCCCAGGCCGGGTGCCTGTGGGTTCCCCCTGCGCCTTTTTTGCTGTCAGTGGTGCCGAACAGCTCCTGGGAGAAGCCGTGTTGCGCTGTGGTTGTTGCCCACCCAGCGGGAAGGAAGGAGCCTGGCACTGCTGCTCACACTGCTCCCATCCCGTGGTGTCATTCCCACTGTTTGCCCGTGGAACAAATGTCCCTTGGAGGAAGCGAAATCCTCATTTGCTGTCTTTAAGTAGCTGGGCTTACATTTTAATCCCTGTTTTAAGTGAGTGGATAATGCATTTGATAATGGAGGCACGCCCAAATTATTTCAGAAGGTTTTTGCTTTTGGTGCTGCTCTTTATTCTGTCACTTAATGTCTTTTCAGTTGTTAAGTTAGGGGTTTAGCAGTGTTCTTTTCTGCTTGCATTGAGATGCTGCCAAAGCCTCAGTGGGAAAGTTAAGAAAATAAATGTGTTTGTGTTGTTTGTTCCACCTTCCTTCTTCACATCCTTTTGCCGACGGACTTTTGCATTGAATCAGTCTTTGGCATGGTGCAGCTGCTTTAGTTGCTTCTTACCTGAAGTACTAAGGCTCAACTGACTTTTAGGGAAGGGCCTGGGGATCCTGGTGGACAAGAAGCTGTCCCTGAGTGTGTGCCCTTGTGTCCAGGAAGGCCAGGGGGACCCTGGGGTGCCTTAGGAAGAGCATTGCCAGCAGGTCGAGGGAGGTGATCCTGCCCCTCCACTCGGCCCTGGTGAGGCCACATCTGGAACTCTGGGCTTCTCAGTACAAGACAGACATGGAGCTCCTGGAACAGGTTCAGTGGAGAGCAGAGGGGGTGGTTGGAGGAATGGAGCATCTCCTACGAGGAAAGGCTGAGGGAGTTGGGCCCGTTCAGCCTCGAGAAGAGACGACTGAGAGGGGACCTCATAGATGTCTGCAAGAATCTGAAGGGAGGGTGCCAAGAGGATGGAGCCAGGCTCTCCTCAGAGGTGCCAAGCAATAGGACAAGAGACAATGGGCAGAAACTGATGCACAGGAATTGCCACCTGAATGTGAGGAAGAACTTCTTCCCTGTGCAGGTGACCAAGCAGTGGAACAGGCTGCCCAGAGAGGGTGTGGAATCTTCCTCACTGGAAATACTCAAGAACTATCTGGATGCAATCCTGTGCCATGTGCTGTAGGATGACTGCTTGAGCAGGGAGGTTGGACAGGTATACATAACATACTCCCTTGTAAGCAGAAGTGTTTGCACTGGACAGGTTGGATTTATTGCTGCCTTCGTGTCTCATCAGTGAGTTTGCATCCAGCTTTGTCCTCTGATGACCCCAACTTTGAATTTCAATAAAATAGCAAAATGTAAACGAGTAACTATTTTAAGTTCTATAATTCAAAATACCTCGTAGCTGAAAGAATAAACTTAATGTGCAAAATGAGGAGGGTACAAATTTTTCAGTGGCATTCGTGTGAGGGGCTGGCTGGTGGGGCAGAGCAGCCTGTGACCTTCCCAGGCTACCAGTAAGTGGCCTCTTTACTGGTTTTCTGTTGTCACAGATACTAATGACAGCAGAGTGCATACTGCAGAGAGCTACTGGAGTATACATTAAGAAAAAAGGCTGCACCTGCTCCTTGTGTATATGGAGAGTGGGCACTTGAGAGGGCCTGGGAACAGTGACGGGCACAGCCAGTGTCCCCTTTGTGTCTCTTGTTTCTGGGAGTTCATGTGCCTGTGTGCTGTTGGTTTCAGCTGTGTTGATTTCCTGTGTGAAATCACGTTCTGATCACGTGAGGTGTGCCATAGGTGATATGGTGGTGAATAAGGAGGAGAATATGAAAGGCAAACAAACAAAAAAGGGAATCTTTGGTATCTAAATTTCAGTGCGTGGAGGTTATTTGCACTAAGTGTAGGCTTTAACCCAGATGATGTAGTGGGGGGAAAAAAATGTGTTACATATCCCTTTCTCCAAACTCCCATTTTATCTGTGAAGGAAAATAGAGCAATTCTTTACCAGACACTGGAAGCGCAAAGTAGGAAGTCCTGTGATGACAAACAGCTCTGTAAGACTGATGTAGGCTGAAGCACAGCTGGGAAGTACTGCTTTCAGAGATTTAAACACTATTAGGAAACAGTGACAAACCATTTACATTTCTGTGCTATTCTCTGTGGAGGATTGTTTTAGCCAGGGAATAGAACACTGAGGGGTGACAGAAGAACCTGATGGCAAGAGTGTAAAAAAGCATTCGAAGGTGGTCTCAGCAGCCCTTTCCTGGTACTCTGTGTGCGGGGGGGACCCTTACCTCGAGGCTGCTGGACAGCAAGGAAAGGGCCAGAATCCCTCTCTGCAGCTTGTTTGCCTTCAAATGCAATGATGGCTTTTGGTGTCTGTACATTCCCTCTTCCCAGTTTCTCTGTGTATGCCCCAGTTCTGCTGGGGAGCAGGAGAGGTGCCTTTTGCCCCAGCACGGGCTGCCACGGGCAGCACTGGGAGAGGGTAATGCAGGCTCCATACCTGAGGCTGCTGCTGCCAGCGTCCCAGGCTACATTGCTGTGCATGAGGCATACCTGGCTGGGCTTGTATTTGTCCTTTTAGAACAGATGAAGGAGGAGTCTCATGCTTTGGGTCCTGGCATCATGAGTTTCTGACTGAGGGGTTTGCTTTAGCACAGCATTGGTTCGGGTCAGCCTCTGACTTCTTGGAAGCATCTGTCTGAGATGCTGCTCATTTAATTGCAGCTGAAGAAAATGTTTGTTTCCCATCCTGCATCCCTCTTGCTGTCCTTGTGGATTTTCTAAAATATTTGTCTTGCAAGTGTTGCCTTAAGGTATCACAAGGAGGAGGTCATTTGCTTTTTTGACTTCTCAAGGTTCTTTTTTTTTTTTTTTGGATGCAGCGTTTATGATTCCTGCATTAAGTGGAGGTATTATGAATAACAATCTGTCCTGCAAATAAATGGCCACTATTTTGTAGTCAGTCAGTCTCTACATGCTCTTAGGGAAGAAGAGCTCTGGAGTACTTCCTTAAGACCTTGGAGAGTGCCACATGGACAAATCTGGACTAGAAGAATGTCACCTTTTCCAGACTTGTTCCCAGTGCCTCTTCCCTGCCTGCAGGTGGACCTGGGTGTCCCCTCCTGCACCCTGAAGGCTGTGCTGTGAGGTCTGGTGTGGATGCCCTTGTGCTCCCTGGTGTGTAAAGGAAAGAGGGGCACTGGAGTGTAATGGATCATCACTGAGTGAATCTAAAGGCTGTGGGTGACAGGAACTGTAAAGGTCAGGGAGCTGCTCAGTCTGGCCTCGTATGGGACTTTGTTCATGCAGCCTTTAGTTTCTGGATCAGTGTATTAGCCTTTCATCTTTGGAAGTGTTTGTTCAAATACTGACTAATTTTAAAGTAATGGGGTTTTGGATGAGCAGGAAGAGCAAAGAGGAAACCTTGTGCTGATTCCCCCTCTCCCATTTGTGATTCAGCCCTTCTGAGTATGTGATATAACAAAAAGTACCTCTTCAACAGAAGCATTGATCAGGAGGTGGCAAAGGTTTTTCATGTGTAAAATGACAGGTATTATGTCTAGTTGAAATCCTGTTAACTAAAACCCTATTGCCATTCTTACAAAATCTTAGTAAGTCATAAAACTCCTTTTGTTCTCATAAAAGGATATGTTTAAAAAATCCATTGTCTTGTATTAAATGCTGTTGTAGTATTGGAGAATTAAGAAGATAATTCAGTGTTGGTACGTGTGAGGGTGTCTTTAATTTCTCTGGATTACATAAATTTATGTGTTAGGCACATTTTAATCTACAGCCTAGCACACTGCAGGTACAAAGGACGCTGAATTTAATATCCTAGATCAAGGCTTAGTGGGTATGCAGATTGTCAGATGTGTGCTCCTTTACAGTAACATACTTCTCTTTAACATACATCTGTGAGGTTGATTACAAATACAGATACCATGTACTTGTTTTAAAATTCCCACAAGTTTGGAAGCCCCTCTCACCTTTAGTCCTGGGCCACCTTTCCTGAGTCGAGCTGCTGCTGTTCTTTGTATGTTCAGGTGGTGCAGTGAGTCTCCAGCTATGTCAAATCAGCAGAAATTTAATCTCTGTCATGATGGACATCAGCTTAACTGACTGTCAGGTTTGGCCAGGCTGTTACAGTAATGCCACAGTCTAAGTGATCATCAGTTGTCAGCATGGGGACCCTCCATGTTGTGCTGAGGCCAAGGACTCATCAGATACTTAATTTTACTCTGTATGTGTTAAAGTATTGACTTTCTCCTTAGAAAATGCTGGCAAAGCACCTGAGCCTTTGACTGCCTGCCAGTAATCTTCAGTGTTATTGTTATCTACAATTCAGAGTATTAATCTCTGCGTGTTTGCCAACTGATAACTCACACTGTCACCTTTCTGCATATACTGCCTGAGCAGCTGACTATATTTCATCAAAACTTTGTCAAAAAAACAGAGTTTAAATTCTCAGTCTGGGGTAAAACCGATGAAAACTAAGATGTGTCTTTCATGCCCTTCCAAAGCCAAGATGGGAGTAAATGCTAATATCCAGCCAAGAGGTTTCTGTGCTCCTGCTGTATTGGAAGCAGCCAAAAATGCTCTCTGCTAAGATAAAATCTCTTTTAGGAGTTCTGTTACAGATTTGATCAAGTTTCTCCTCACAAAACACTGTGGTTTGATTTAGGCACTGAACTGGAGGGTGTTTAGGCTTCTTCTTTCTTGAGTATACTTAATAGTCTTAGATTTAATGCTGATAACCCTTTTGGATGTGGGGTCTTTATGCTTTTGTAGTGAGGTCACTTTTAATGGAATTGCTTTGGTTGGCTCTAAGACAAAGGCTGCAGCTGAGGGCCTCAATCAGCTTCAGTTTGACTTTGTTGTCCTCTGCTGCTTGTGTTCATTGCTGCCCTGGCTGACCTTTCTTCATGGGAACTGTCCCTTCTGCCCTGGCCTCTGCTGGCTCTTGGGCAGAGGATGCCCAGTCTCAGCTGGGGGAGCATCCATCCCAAATTGTGTGGGTCTGTGTGCTCGTGAGTAAGGGCGTTAATTCCCTATTGGAGCCGAAAACACTCAGGACAGGAGCCGTGGCCTCCGTTCCTGGTCTGTTCCAGCGAGTTGCACAGGGGTTGTGCTCTCACAGGGCAGCATGTCCTGGCACAGGTGGGGCGTGGTGAGCTCTGGACACTCGCTCTTGTGTCCTTTCTGTGTTGGTTCCTTGCTTTGGTGTTCTCCAAAGGGTCTGTGCTGCAGTGGCTGCCTGCCTTTAGGGTTGACTGGTAACATTCTGTCCGTGGGTTCAGCCCAGGACATCCTCTTCCTCCCATACCCCACTGCCACTGTTTGTTCATCTCTGTCTCCCAAATTTTCCTGCTTGAGCAAGTTGGCCCAGCTGTGAGCTGTGTGGTGCTTAATTCTCACAGCAGGAAGACAGCCCTGGGTTGGCCAGCAGATGCAACATTGCTTGTCTGTTTTGCTTTAAGCTCAAACTGTGTGGATCACCCCTTAGGGGAAATGTAAAGTAAAAATTGATTTTGAGTTTGCTGTGGATGTGGTGCAAGTCAGGAGAAATCTCTGTGTGTTCTTTAAGGCAGTGCAGCAATTTCCCTCAGCCTCCACCTGCTCATTTGAGGGTTGTTGAAAAGGCTTTGTTACCACTTAAAGCAGATTGTAAAATATAAAAAAAAAAATCAACAAAATCTTGTGTTTGTTGTGAAAGTCTCTTTTTCTCTGGGAGCTGATGCACAGCCATATTTTGAGAATTAATAGATACTGAGACCGAAGGCTTTAAGAAGTTACCTTTTTGCTGGTTTGAACCTTTTTCTAGCAATATTTATTAATTGGTATGACCTGCAGAGTGCTTCCAGACCCACTTGTGGTACTGTGCATGAAGCACATGAGGTGAGTAAAGGACAGAGCTGTGACAGAGGAGGAGGAGGACTGCTTTCTTAGAAGTGCACTTGTGCTTTTTTTTTTTCTTGAGTTTGAAGTTAGTTAAGTGTTGACATCATATTTTAAGGAAATAAAAAAATTCCTCTTCCCTGGCATCTTTAAGCCAGGCTTGGGAGATCCCTAAGACAAACTCAGATGACTTTGAAATATATGTCCCAGTGGAATCAGTGGGAATCCTATGGCTGGGATGGTATGGGACTCTGGGTGTTGTCCTGCTGGAGAGGCAAGACAAATCACTCATAAACTGATGGATGCTAAATTCTTCTTCTGGTCTCAGAAACTAAGCCTTTAACACCCAAACGGTGTCAACATAGACTTTTTCTTTAAGTGCTTCAGTGAATGAGAAAAATCCACAAAAATGTTGACACCTAAACTGTCAAGCTTAATTTTCAATTCTATTTAGCTGCATCAGGCTTGCATCCTTGACAGTTGTTTTGAGGGTCTTTGCAGGTTGGGAGGCAGAGTACACAGTGTCCTTTGCTTGCATTTGGAAAGTGTTGCTGGACTCCATTTTCAAGGCAATTAACGCTGCAGCATAAGGTTCTGGGCACCAGGAAAACGTACTGGCTGTCAGCATGACACAGCTTGACTTCTGAACAAAATAGCATCAATGTGAAGTAAACAGATCATGTGGATTTGACCAGAATTTGTTAATAAGGCTACAGGGCAGCAGTTCCCAAAGACATCAATCAGCTGTGCAGCCATCATTTGGTAGCACGGTTTTCTTGATATCCCATAATATTTCAACTTTAGATGTTGAAATTGGGATTGCTTTGTGTTTGCTCTGGTGGCTCATGGTCACAGAGGGGGAAAAAAGTCCCTGTATGAAGGTTTGTGCCATCAGCAGTGCAGTGTGGACTGCCATGCTGTCTGGGTTGAGGTGGAATTAGCTGGGACCACAAACCTTTTCAGAGGCAGTTATTTTAACCAGTGTGCTCTCACTGTATTACTGAAATCAAACCAGGTCTGTAGCTCTTCTAAGTAACATTGCAAGTGCTTGATACACATTGGTTCTTGGGTTTTAAGAAGCAAACATGACAGCATGGCTCTGAGGAGATTTTTTCTTAGGCATTAAAGTTACTTGTTACCTTGATAAAATATTTTTTTTCCATGCTTGAACTCTTCCTTTGTCTTTTCATTATTACCAGAAATAAATCTGTGGGTTTTTTACTGTAGTCATTTTCTCAGAACCCAATTTTATATCTCACCTGAGGTCACCCTACTTCTCATTTTATGGCATTGCAGCATCTCTTGGTAAGCCAAAAAGAGCAGCTTATAAAGCTCCAGTGAGAGATAAATACTGTAAACTCATGGAATTTAATAGAGGGCACTTGTGTTTGGGCCTTGCCCTCTCTTCTGCCATTGCCATTGCAGAGTTTGGCCTGATGAGTCACTCTTTGGGGCAGAAGTGTGCTCCTTTCCTAGTCATTTGGTTTTTTTCTGGTCGGTCTTTAATCCTTTTAGTTGGTGTAGTGTTCATTTTGGTATGCTGACTGCAACTGAGGTTTTTTTAACCTGATATTTTGAGACAGTAATATATAGGCTTGCAGGTATTGGCAAAGGCAAGCTGAAGAAATGTTTTCCTTGTTTGCAGTGTTTGGTATCTGGAGGACAGGTGAGACTCTGGGCACTGCAGAACATTACTCCCCATTTTGTCTGCAGGGGAAATAGGGCATTTTTTGGACTGGGAAAGAACAGACTTTTGTTCCTCCCTCAGTAGCTCTGTCTCCAGTGTACTTGCCAACTAAGGCTCTGCTTGTCACCTTGCTAATACTGTCTGTCACCAATGACAAGCACAAGGATTAGTCAGGAATTTATTTCTGAAATGAATGTCTGTGACACATCTAATACTGATATTTTCTCCTTGGCTTTTAAGCTTCACTTAGGTGAGTTGAGTGTTTTCACCTCTGAGTTGCTGCTTTAGGCCATGCTCAGACCTGGGTGGGCAGTAGGTGCTGGATTTCCGTGTGTTCACCTTACAAACTGATGGAGAGGGAGGTTCACAGTTACCATGCACAAAGATTTAAGTTTGTAGAAGTTACACTTAATTCTGCTCTAAATCCCTTTTATACTGCCAGAATGGTAAGTACCTAAAGTGTAAATAACAGACAGCCTGAAAATTAGAAAAACCCACACCTCAACTCTGGTGTACAATTATGTAGCAATTTAAAAATAAATCCCAGTTATACAGTGTGTCATAGCTTATGTAATCTCAGCACACTTGGCATCCTGGTCTTTGTTTTCTCTTTTCTTTATTATAGAAAGAATGTTCATGCTTGCATGCAGAAAAAAAATGATGCATGTGTGCTTATATGGGTGTGTTTCATCCTTAATTTTTTTGTTGTTGTTTCAGTGTTGTCAAACCGTGTGTAAAAGGGGGATGTACTCACATTTTCAAAATGAGCAAACTGTTTTAAACTTCCACAGTGTAATGCCTGCTCTCTTTTCTGTCTTACCCGATAGCGATAACCTGCTACGAAGAGCTGCATGCCAAGAAGCCCAGGTAATACCATTTAAAGTAATAAAATTAGATTAAAATCTTCCTCTTATCTTGGTTGTGCAGGGACCCTGAGATCTTCCCAGCGGGTCCTCTCTGCGTGACAGGCCTCACAATGGTGCCATCTGCGTTCCTTTGCTGGAGTGCCAAAGGGTGGCCGAGGCCCCAGCCCGCAGCCGGGGCACTGTGCCTTCCGTGCCCTCCCTGCTGCTGCAGGGCTATTCCTGGGGTCATCTCAGTTTCTGCTCCAGCTACCCAGACCTCCAGGGCTGCAGGTGGAACTGCCCCCTGCCTGTAAACTCTGGTGGGAAGGTGATTTGTTGATAATACTGAAAACTCGGTCCCACCACCAGGGGCGTTGTCTGGGCAGAAGGAGCACAAACCGTTTCGTGTCAGTGCTCAGCTGGACAGACCTCACCCTGGGCCCTTCGATCCCGAGGGGCTTAGGCAGGGATGCTGCCTGCGGTGACTGACTGACCCAGCTCTTTTGAGACCCATGTGCTGGGAACTTCGTGGAAACAACCTGTTTGCTGATCACTGACAAGAAAGCGAGGGATCACGGGTTATCTCCGGGGGTACTGACTTTTGTAGTTTGTGGCCTGTGTGGGCAAACAGCAATCAACAGATTCCCATGCTGTAGTAGTCCCATAAAGAAACCTTGTGCTTAATAAGCAGTGTTTCAGAGATGTAAGTGCTGCTGCCCATGGATGGCATCACTTCTGTAGGATTTTAAGAGTCTTTCCACCTCCCACAAATAAAGTTTACTCTAAACTCGCTTCTCCATGACAGATCTTTGAGATTTTGAAGGCCGTAACACTCCTTCCATCACTGCTGTGTAATGAGGCCCGAGAGGAATGGGGAAAATTATTTTTCTCAGTAGAGAGGTGTGGGAACACCTGAATAATCTCAATTCTGGCCTGCCTGCTGTTGAGAGAAAGATTTTCAACAGCAACTTGTCTTGTGGAGTGGATCTTCCTGCCAGAATAGATATAAGGGAGCGTGAGTCTCATGAAGGTACAAGAAAAATCTTTCCCTGAAAATACTGCTTTCACAAACCATTCTTAGACCTTCAGAGTCAAATGCATTTCCAACCTATAATATCATTTGTTCTTGATTTTTATGTTTTCAATATTCATTTTTACTGCATAATAATGAAGTGATAGAAGTTTTTTATTTCACCAGAAATAGCTGTTAATGCTTCAGTATTTGAAGTATGCTGGCCAAATTAAAACAATTTTTTAAAAGGCACTGATGAAATAGTGAGTGTGTGCTGTCAAAAGAGTATAACTGATAAGGAAAGACTGGTACCAGTCTTTCTTTTGTGGAAATTCTAAATTTCCCGTTTCTTAATTCCAGTCATTACGTGACAGGTTCTATTCTGTTATGGCTTATTCTTATAAATGAAAAGACAAAAGCACTGTCAGTAGAGCTTCCTACAATTTCAGTGGTTAAAGCCTGGGAAAATATCCTGCTGAAGACTCCTGCATTAGAATAGAATGAACTAGAAAGGCTGGTAATCAATTCTTGCTGTAATTTCCACTCTTCCTGATGTGTCAGCGCCAAATAGTGCTTGGAAAGACACAGCAATACACCAGTAAGGCATTAAGTGTCTGATATGTTCTTCAGAATAACAGCAATCTGAAATTGTTTGAGAAATGCTACTTGCATTTACAGTGCTGTGTAAGCATTGGGAAAAAATAGAGGCAGACTCACCTAACGAAAACTTTAGTGTAAATGAAATGTGTGTGGTTCCTGCTATTTTTACATTGGATTTTTGGTTTTAAGCCTATTCCAATATCAAATTGATGAGGCAGCTGCCTCATCAAACAACAGTGTTTCATGCCAAGGTTCCTCCATGCCTGTCTGGATTGAAATATCAGTTTGTGGTGACAGTGTTGGTGTGGCAAATGGTTATAGAAAGATTCTATAGTGAAGAGCCCATGTATCATATTTTCAACATTTTACACCTCCTTCTCTAGAATAAGGCAGTGTCTGCTGACTTGGGCTTCCTTTGCAAATCAGCGTCACTGATTGACTTTGTTGTTGCTGAACTCTGGGCGTGTATTAAAGGTGCTGTTTTTCTGGCAAACAGTTCACTCAGGGGTGGTTTTCTGTAAAAGAATATAGTTTCTTTTTTAATATTTATAAAGCACTATAAAGGCTTTGTATAAAGAGGTTTTTATAGTTGCAAAAGAGTGATTGTCATCTTAGAAGTCCAGAAATAAGATACCTGGAAGTGTGTATTTGACGCTAAAGTGGGAAAGGCATTGACTTAGCTAAATTATACCCTCACACATATATTTAATAACTGTTTTTATTGTCTGACTTTAAATTGTCTTATGTTCTGCTCTGAAAGACTTCTCGAATTATTATTTTTTTATTTCCTGCCTTACAAATCAGCATTTGCTTTAGAAATGCCCCTGTATGTAACGTAAGTGTCTGAGGATATTACATAGAGAAGTGATTGTGTCATTACTCATAAATTCTTTACGAGTCTTGTTAGGTTGTTTAGAGCCTTGTTCTATCGTCTAGAACATGCAAATACATCACATTATGTTCCCCAAGCAAACAATTGGTTCTTTCTAACAGCTGTAACATGCTAGAGGTCCCCTATTCTTCAATTCCCACCCAACAATTGCAGTATAATAAGGAGTCTGTTTTCCAGCTGATCTTTGAGCAAAGCTTAAGAGCTATTGATTTGTTTCCCTTTCTTTGAAGGTTTCTTTACTCTCAGAAACTTCTCTCATCCTTTTCCTTTCTCAAAGAAGAAATTTGAATGTTAAGCAGCATAGCCAGCTGCATTTTCCTTTAATTGAGGTTTCCTGAGCAAAGTTGGCAAGCAGAATTAATTATAAATTTGAACAGTCAACAACCACAAAAATCTACTATTCTTTGTGTACACTATCACCTTCTTCAATATAAAAATTCCTGCTAGGGGGATTAACTTTCAAGATAAAAAGAAGCCAGGGACAGTTGACTGAGCATGTTCAGCACAGTAGTCTTTTGTTCCTACTTAATGTCTGTGGCTTCTGGATGGTATTGCTGAATAAGTTGTGACCCTTGTACCCAAAACAGGGACAAGAGGGTGTATGGAGTAACTCTCAAAGAATGTAAAATAGAGGTATCTCTTCAGAATTGGATTGAAAGTTGAAGAAGAATTAAGTGATTTTTTTATATAGAGACATGGTGGGGCGGGGAGTATGAGAAACAGTGAACTTGTTTACAGGTCAGGGCAAAATCTCTGGTAATTCTTTCATATCTCCAAAAACTGAAGCATAGAAAGTACTAAAATGAGTAGAAGAGATAGAGGAATTGAAGTTCAGAAGTGGGAAAGGATGCAGAAAAAAAGGTGGCAGGCAGGTCTATGAGAACTACATAAGGAAGGAAAATCAAGTAACCTTGGAGTCAAGGATAGCTCCCTGGACCTCTGCCCATGGCAGAAAAACAGAGGTTGACAAAACTGAAATGGTGGTACAATTGTAAAAACAAGCTTAAAGTACTTATGACAGTGATGTGAGGTGTTACTAAGAGTGCGGGTCTTTGAATAAGAGACCTGTACAATGGCTGAAGGTGGAAGTCATTTGAATGTCATGAGGCTCGAGAGCCCATTGACATTAGTAGAGATGCATTATTTTGAACTGTTTTAGCAAGGTGCTTAAAGGATAAATTGAGCTCTGCTCTTTTTCTCTTACTTAGGCTTTTGGCAACGAGCTGATCCCTGCCACTATGCCACTGAAGAAAGCAACAGTGTTCCTCAACCCAGCAGCTTGCAAAGGGTAAAATTCCCCTTTTCTGACACTCATTTGAGGCTCTCTTCCTGCAGTTTTGCTCTGCCATCCACTACAAAAGCCAGCCAGATTTTTGAGCTCATTTTTGCCTCCCTCTGATACCAAGCTGCCACTATGTAGCTGTGCCAAACTTTATTTCACCAAAAATATCGGGACGAGGAATAGACTTAGTTGCTTGAGGTGAAAGAATGATTTCTAAACATGTGTATTTTTCACTTTTTTCTTTTATCCTGTGTTTTGGCATGTGTCATTCCTTCCTATATGGAATTCCTTTGTATTTCTTCCCAACTGTTGCCTGTGATATATTTCTGTCCTCGAAAGCTATAGAAATAAGAGATGACCTTGATTGCTTTCAAGACTTAAAGTTAGCCAGCAGTGACCTTACTTCTGTGGGAACCTGCCCTTGAAAGGGATGCGCCCACAAACTGAGAGGATAAATACGGGCTCAGAGCAAGGCTCCTGGAAGAGGTCGGCTGCTATTTTTAAATGAAAAACTGTAATCTTGGATATGATGTGTGTCTGTTCCTGCTGATCAGCTGAGCTTCATGCCAGTTGCATTCTGGGGAGGGGCAGGGAGTTGTTAATACCAACGTGAAAGGAATAGTATTTCTGACATGGAAGTGCTCGGACTTCTGTGCTTTTGTTCAAAACACACATGACTGGGAAATGCAAAGTATTAATAAAACCTTGTGTTTCTACTTGTAAACAACTTACAGGTAGTGGTATAATTATTTTATTATGCAATTATAGGCAGAAAATGTGTCAGCCCTATGACAAAAGAAGGTCGGGTAGAGTTTTGCTTCTAAACTTAATAATATGTATAGTAAATAGTTGGGGTTTTTTGATGTTTCAGAAATTCTACATGGGCCTTTTTTGTGGTTCTAATAAATTGCTTTCTAAAGATCTTACTTTGTTTTGATGGAGTTTTAAAATTATTTTTAGAGAAAGCTAGATAATGTCTTTTACATTTATTAAAACTGAGCAAAAAACTGACATCTGAGATATGAGACTAGAAACCACCAGAACCACATGAAATCTCATCTTTCCTGACTGGCAGGTTGAGTGACTGATTGTGCAGATTGTATGCTGGGTTTTAAGTGGATTTCTTCTTATTATTCACTTGTTTCTTTCCTTTTTAACTTTTTTTTGAGACACCAGACTAATTAAATAGTTTTTATTCTGTTATTTTTAGCAAAGCTGTGAACCTTTTTGAGAAGAATGCAGCACCAATTTTGCACTTATCTGGCTTGGATGTAACTGTGGTGAAGGTAAGAACTGATAGGTTCTGCTAACATAAGATATATTGTCTGCTCTGCTTTCTCCTCTTGAAGAACTGAAATTAAAATCTGCATGCATTTGAAATGCTCACTTGTTCTGTAGTTATCTCATGGGAAGAAATAAATACTTAGATATTAAGCAGATACTTCATCTTTTTAATTCACAGTTAATTTACAGTGTACTGAGATTTTAATTTTCAGCTAAAGCAGTACATATGCTTGTTTGTCTGTCTAAAGCAGCCCTTCTACAATTCATGTTGGAGAAAACTCCCCAAATATTTGAGTGCTGGCTAGTGGTGCGTGCCCATTGCTGTTGAAATTATCATTTCTGCCTGAACTTGCAGAATTCAGAAGTGAGGAATTCTGATGTGCAGTAGGACTGTTCAGATTAATTAAAAATAACAGGTCTCTCCATATAATTCAACGTTCCCATTACGAAAGCAGAACACTGAGATCTAGATGGTGTGAATTAACAGACAGGTTTTCTTTGGGAAGAGAAGAAATGAATAAAGATGAAGAGATTCTGATCTTTTTGCAGGCTTTTGAGGTTGTGATATGAGGATTGATTAATAGTCAGTGTGTTCTAACAGTGGAGTCCTCTAATGTGCGTCTTTCTATCTGGGAATCTTTTTCACAAAGTTTAGCGTAAACCCGTTGGTTTTAATAATGCCATTCTCTGATCATTGGAAATACATACTCTCAACCTAAGAGAAAAAATTATTTCGCAAGACTTAAAACTGATACTCGGTAGCAACTGGCAAGTTGGCAAAACAGGGCTGTGTGGCTAAGATACCGTTGTAAAAGACATTAATTTTGCAGAAAATGGTTTAGGTGGTTTAGAAGGCCAGTGTACTCTTCACTGTTAAACCCACTGTCAGTGGCTTGCTGTGGGCAGTGGCCTTTCATGTAGCTGGTGTTTTTTTTCTGGAGATGCACTTGAGCACTTTGGCTGCTAAAGATGTTGGGAGTTTCTATGCAAGGCAAGGTCGGCTTCTGGTTTTGTTTCACTGTAAAATTACCTGGAAATTTGATTATTGCTGTGATATTGCAGCTCTATTGAGCAAGATATACTCTGATCTTTCATTTAACCTTTGTGTGTGTGTATGTTTACTTGCACATATTGTATTAGGCAGCAGACTGGTTTTGAAGAAATCTCCATGGGTGTAAGAAACATACAGTACTGTGTGCCTATATGAAAATAACTTCTAAGCAGATGGATAGATGATTCTTTTTTCTATAAGAGAAATATACTAGAAAAAGCCATTTGAATTCTCATGTTTGGATTTCTGTTTCTTCAGACTGATTACGAGGGACAAGCAAAAAAGCTGCTGGAATTAATGGAAAACACAGATCTGATCATTGTTGCAGGAGGAGATGGCACAGTACAAGAGGTACTGCAGGAGCCTGGTTTGTTGAGAATTGTAGTTGAGTTGAAAGTGGGAAGCCTGAATCTGTGCAAAATAGCATCACCACAACAGCTATTACTAGAGATTTGTCCAGCTTAGTATCTGTGTTTTCAGTCAATGTTATGATCTTCTGGGGACAGGGACACTCTTGTAGTTGATATTAGTCTAAAAGTGATGATGGGAGTGGGGGCAGAAAGAATGTGTGACATAACCGTCTTCCAGAATTTTATTCTAGAATGAGCGAACCATTTGGAGAGATGTAATTCTAACTTTTTCTTCTGTGTAATGTAGTTGTAATAGTTTAATTTCCAAAGTTCATTCCTGTCTGTATAGTCCCCAAGAAGAATGCATATTTGCTAAGTGGCAGTCAGATAATTTAAAAATCACGTGGGAATGATAACAAAGCATAGTATGTATTTAATAAATGCCTATTGTCAAGATGATTAATGACAGGAGCAAACTACCAGCAGAACTGGGGGATAATCTGTTTTTCAAGTCAGACTGTATTTTATTCAAGCACTTCCTGGAATACTAACTACTGTTTTCATAGGACAATGCCTAAATGAAATGCAGTGACCTTAAGAGAAAGTGGTCAGAATACATCTGCACATTCCTCTTGGCCTTAGGGTTGATTATTGTTAATTGCTCTCACTAGTGCTAGTTTGTTAATTGCCCTGACCAGTGCTAGTTTTGTATTATGCAGAGCATTATTCAGTGTTAAAACATTTATACTGGCCCTGGTTGTGGTGCCAGCATGTACTCAGGCACATTTATATCCCTGCTGTTTCCACCATGTTTGCATACTGAACATGCCTCCTTTCCCATGTAAATAACCTTAGCACCTTCCATGAAAGAGTAGCTGCTCCTTAAATCTTTTCAATGAGTAAACATGGTTAAGAGTTTCATAGCTTTCCAAAAAATAAAATTCTTAGAACTGAGCATTTCCCTTGTTTTTCAGGTCATAACTGGACTTCTCCGCAGAGCAGATGAGGTGAGAAAGTGTAATTTTAAAAATTTTCTGTATTTCTTAGGAGTGTCTTCTGCATCTACTCTTGGATCTCTTGTGATCTCTTGGCCTCAGCTGTGTTCTGCAGATACATTGCTTCCTAATCTGGAGCCAGCTTGCTGTGTAATAGCTCAGCTGTGCTAGTGTCCTGCAATGCTGCCTGTTTTTCCTTCCCTTTCTGAGGGAGTGCAGTGGCTCCCAAGCCGTGGCTTTGGGAAGTTTCCAGTGTCAGAACAGGGATTGTGGAGAAGCCAAACGCTCAACTTTCGAAGACCTGTGGATCAGCTGTGCATGCTGCTTTGTTTAAGCATCGGGCAAAAGTACATGTTTTTCTGGTGTTTGTACAGGCTTGAAAACAAATTCAGTTATGGTCACACTCCTACTGCCTTGGGATTGCTCTGCTGTTTTTTCAAGCAGTGAATATCTACCTATGCAGATGGCTGCACTAAGCAAATATTAACCTCTCAAGGTGGATCGCTCCTAATGGAAATGAGAGAGATTTTTCTTTTTAAAGTGGGAGGACAGTGTTATTGAAGAAAGGAGGAAATCATTGTTCCCAAAACCTTCTAGCAGGAGCTGGCAAAAACTCAATTAAATGATCCAGACAAGATTAGGATGATACCCTTGGCAGCTAGAATTGTATCTGTTTAGGCATTTGCTTTGTCTGAATGTGACAAGAGGAACTCTGCAACCAAGCCAGTATTTTTAAAGGAGGGCTGTATCAGTTCAATTTTTTTGAGAGATCGATTTTTAAAATAAATAATATTTTAGTTGGTTCCTGAGACCTCTATAATCTGGAGATAGTGGAAGAAAAGTTTTAGAGGCTTTACTGGCTAGTTTCTCTTCTCTGTTTTTTGGTTTACTATCTTGATGTAGCTTGGGTCATTTTGCAGTAGTGCAGGAAATTCTTCATCCTGCACAATTACATGTGGAATGCTGTGTTGTAGTACTGCCACCTGTGTCACTTTGTGTCTTTGGCCACGGAATTCTTGTCCTTCACATCACTCTGTCCCTAGGAGTAGAGATCTGCACTTCAGCCCCCTCTCTCTGTGCTTTGCTTCCCTTTTCACTTGGGTACGTCGTACCTCTGGATAAGAAGAGCCTGTACAAGGTATTCTGGAAACACTGTTCCTGGCAGCCAAGGGAGCAGAGCTTGACTGCATGAGCTACAAACGGACTCTAGTCTGCACACTGTAAAACAGGCCTGAGGAAAATGAGAGAAGGGTGTTTGAGATGTGTTAAGACTCACAGGTGACATGGAAATAGCAAGGGAGGATTGGCTGGACACGAAGTGAGAGAGGAGTTACTGGGTTGGTGTGGATTGGTAGTATCCCAGTGCTGTGGGCAGCACTGCCCAGGAGGGAGATTGGTACACTGTGGTATGTGGTAGTTTACATTGATTTGCTGACAGGCTTCAAGAAGCAGAGTTTATTATGAGACACAGTGTAATAACTTGCTCTTTCAACAAGGCCTTTTGCTGAACTGGGATACCGAAAAACAACAAGTCAATGAGTTACAAAAAAATAGACCTGCTGCTTCATGATTTGGATGCCAGGGGAATCAATTAATTTCCTTACCTTAAGTGAGAAAATTTCTTTGCTATGCATGGTTACTCTGTCAGAGGGGGATTTCTGAAACAGTAAATGAGATTCAGAGCTTGTGATGCCACCGTCAGTATTAAGAAAGATGGCAGATTGTTGACAGAATCCATGCATTATTTGGGATGTGGCTGCCAACCTGCATGTAACAATGCTCTTAATGATTACAGAATGCTCCTTTGTACCCAGTTGGCAATGGTGGGTTCACAGATTTGGATGCCATGTTCTGAGTCATTATGTATTACTGCCTCGTTTAAGGAAGTGCCTGGATGTTCAGTGCCAAAGGGGTGATACCAGACGCAGCTGTGATCTCTGCACAGGAAGCTTCATTCAGCTGATGCAAATGTTAATTTACTCTCCTCATGTGTCCAGGCTGCCTTCAGTAAGATTCCTATAGGATTCATACCTCTTGGAAAAACCTGCACTCTGAGTCACACGCTGTACCCTGAGAGCACCAACCAAGTCCAGTAAGTGTTACATGTTTCTGAAACATGTTTGTTTGTTTTCAAGGAGCAGTGCTTCTTGGTAGCTTGATACTTTTCTTTTTCTTCTGTATTACATAGAAGTTGGCAGTCTCTGGGCAGAGCCTGATGATTCTCTGGACTTGCCTGAGTTAATGACTTCCAAAAACTGACTAAAAATTAAAAGAAGGAAAAGTATGTATTATTAGAACATGAAATCATTTGCTGTGGCTAATTGTGATTGTGTGATGCTCGGAGTTTTTTTTTAAAAAAGGGATTAAAAGGATCAGCCTCTGAGGAGTAGCAGAAAGGGTATGACAAAGATATAGCAAGGATATGACAAACAAAAATAAGTGCTCTTTCTGTCCCTTCTCTGGTACAAGAATTCTAGAAACTAGTCTGCATATAACCTGGCCAGCACCTGCAAAGTGAGACATACAAGAATATGGGAAAGATTAGATCCCATTGTTGACTTTTGCAGGATGTGACTTACTTTTTCCTGTGGTGGAACTGATGATAGCAACAATCCAACAACCTGATTCTTACCTTCAGCATCCTGGATGTGATCCAATCTGGCTGTATCTGTTGCCCGCATTTCGCTTTGTTGTGAAATTGTTTTGTCCACTTCTAAAGTAAAAAGGCTACTCAACTAATCTTTCTTTTCCCCGCACTTCATTTCTTTTCAATTTTTCCCTTCCTCTCCTCTCATACTAATAAATATATTTTTTCTTGCTCCTGAAATCTCTTCACTCTCACTCTCCCACCAACTCATTAACATTTTTCTTTGTGGAACCCTTGTTGGTATCTGTCATACATGGAACCCATGAGTCAACTGGCATAACATCCTTCATTAAAACTACCAGGGCGCTTTGAAGCTCAGCAAGATGGACAAGGCTGTAATCAGCAGCTAAGATTAAAATATTAATTTATGTTTGAGTTCTAAAGAAGCAGTTTGAAATGAATGATCTTCATGTCCCAGGGTAATGAACTGTGCAGGTGAGACTGCAGCATATTGGTGAATTTGAAGGTAATTTGGTCAATAGGCTGCTTAACAACCCACACCAGTAACAGAACCTGACTTAAGAAGTGCAGAAGTGATATTTTTGAAAGAAGTCTTTGGGCTTTAGTTCCTTTAGCACTCTTACCTTGAAGTGTAGGAATTGTAAAGGTCTTACAGAAAGATAAGAGTTAGGAGAAAAGAAGGGCTATGGGAAGAACAGCTTCCTTATCTGTCTCAGTATTCTGATCCCGATGAAGCCAAGGGCAATTTCTGATTCACATGAATATCTGGCTGGATCTGAAAACTGCATTTTTCCCTTGTCCAGCCGAGACACTGGAAATGTATGCATCTAAATTTTACCAAACTTTGAAAACAGTTTCAAAGGGGAAGGGGTTTTGATCGAGTATATGCTTCAAGGTTTGAACATAGACTGTTCAATGGACTTAAAGACTTTACGTCTTGAAATGATAAAGGGCCTTAGCTACTGTTCACAGTTTACTGAAGACCAAAAGGATGGGAGCACTGCTGATAGGTAGATGTATGTTGATTCAAAACCTCAAAACAGATTAGCATACTAATGCAGTTCAGTCCCAGAGACATGAGTTGAGACCAGTCTTTTCCTGTCCCCTTCTCTCCCAGGTTGTTACACTTGGCACCACTAAAATAAGGCAGTGATTTGGGTCCTTGGTGTGTTAAGTATCTGAAACAGCAAGTAACATACTTGGCATATGATCTGCCACGTTAGGTAAAGAAGGAGGAATTTCTGAAAAGCTTCAGCTGAGAATTTCCTTTTGCTTTTTGTGTATTTTACTGTTAGTTAGGATGCAGGCTTTGTCATGTATTGCAGCCATTTTGCTTCCTGATTTCAGTGAAGTGCAGCAGTTGTCCCTGGGGTTGTTACATTTGCTGGAAAAAGCCCTGCCTGGTCTTAAAGTAGAATTTGCTGAAAAAAAAGTAATTTTAAAGCTTACTCATTTCCTTCCTTCCTGTTTGTTTCCCTTTGCTTTTTTTTCTATTTGTTTTGCAGACATATTACTAATGCTACATTGGCCATTTTGAAGGGAGAGACAGTTCCACTTGATGTCTTGCAGATCAAGGTAAAACCATCTACTTATTTGGAACCCAACAGTCCTAAAGCTTTCCTGTTCTCATGTTTTTATGTTTACATGGACTGCTTTTCCTCTACGTAATTGCTGTTAGGAATTTTGGTTTACAGTATCAGCAGCTCTGGTGGCAGTCATTTCTCCACTGTGTGCTGTGACATCAGGTAGTCTAATTGAGAGAAAACACTAGAATGCCTGAACATCATCTGGTTTTGAGGCTCAGAGAGTATTAATAAATACAAAACTTACTTACAGTGATATTTCTGAAGCAATGGTGAAAGATAGCAGAAGCAGTCTGTGCTGATTTGATGCCTTCATAAGTATTGTGGGGTTAATAGCTTTCTTTGACAAACTGAAAAATGTAAAATGGAAAAAAACCTTTGGCTATGACCTGCATGGTTTTTGAATGTTATTTTTCTGTTATGTTGTAGAATGGACATTTCTGCAGCAGGGGTGCAGTGTCACTGTGCAGAGCTCCTTGCTTTTGGCTGGCAATATCCACAAATTGAAATGGCCATTGCTGGGTGTGCAGTCAAACTCACTCTACCTTTTCAAAACTTCACCTCTTTTATTCCTCTCTAGAATAGATGAAATGTACACTGCTTTAGTTCTGCTGAGCTTTACTGCTGTTAGCTGTCTGTCATTCCTCTTCTGTTAAATTTCACTTTTGAGATTAATCAGAAATCAATTTTTATGTAGAAATTCTCTTTTTTCAGCATCAAAAAATAAATTTGGAAACAAGATAAGAGAAAAGCAATTTTGCTATATTTATTTTTCTTTACAGGGAGAAAAGGAACAGCCTGTGTTTGCAGTCTCTGGTTTAAGATGGGGATCTTACAGAGATGCAGGAGTTAAAGTTAGCAAGTAAGAAACCACCATTTTTTGAATCTATACCTTTTTTTAGCACCAATTGCCAAAAAGACTCACCTCTCCCCCCTTAACTAAATCTTTTTTTGAGTGTAGGCAGAGGCTCCCACTCTTGTTAGGTCTCACATTACATGAGAGTGTAAGACCTATCAGCATTTCTGTAATTTGAAGTAAACATTTATCTGGTGCTGACCTGCTCTTTTAACTATTTACTTTCTTCTTGCCTTACAGTATCTGCTTTTGGAACTTTATTCAGATGGTAGCAGGGGGAAATCTCTCCCTTGAGTAAAGTCTAAGTTAAGTAATTGGCCATTGTTTTTCATCAGCTGCCAATGAAAAGATGCATGTGGACTGTGTAACTCAATTCCAGCAAGGGACATCAGATGCAGTAGAAAAGTTCCTGCCGGATATGGCATGGACTGTGCTGTCTGATGACTGTTCTCTGAATGCTAAACTAATAATTACTGGACTTTCTCCAAGTGGACATTTAACATGCCATGCCTGTGTATCAAATGACAAGCATTACCTGGTGAAGGAGCAGCAATGCCAGAGCTGCTCACTTCCCAAAATCTTACGGGGAAGATGCAGCACATGCCTCTGCAGTGCTGCTATAAGGAAACACCATGTGCTTTGTGAATGAGATGTCTTTGTCAGGAAGGAAGAGGTAGCAGACCTTTGGAGCCTGTCTGGCAAACGTTTGACAGGTGATGTGGATGATGGAGTAAATGGTGTTTATCCCTGCGAAGCAAGGGACATTCTGAGTAGACTGTGTAGGTGCTGACTTGGCTGGGTTGCAGGCTGTCCTGCTAATTGCAGCCTCAGGTTCAAGGAAAGGCACTTCCCTTTGCTCTGCACTCTTAGTAGGCTCCCTGCCCATACCCACTTTTTTTGCCTAGTGCCAGCCTTCACGATTTTCCTGCAGCAGTTCCCTTTCATAAGAATCTTTTGTATTCAGTGCTGGGGACACGACAGCACCTTCTGTACTTGAGGCAACGTAAACATGCTCAAACCTCATCTCCTTCCATGAATGTTTTCTAGTGCAGAGAACATGCAGAGAAAATGTCCACAGCTTGGAAAGCACTTCAGCCACAAATGAATGGGTGCTCAGAGTCTGTGTGGAACAAGAACCAAGTGTGCTTGTCCTGTTTTTACACTTCCCCACTTCATCTGCTTTTGGTTCCCATAAGAGATGAGTTATTGGGCTAAGATAAACATTTGGTGTATTCCAGTACAACCAATTTTTCTACTGAAAAGAAGGCACCTACGTTGAGGAAGACAAGCTGTAAGACAAAGTTCCAGAAATTTATCTCTGCTAAGCGCTGTCCTGCTGTAGACTTGGTGCTATTGTTACTATTTTACAATTTCATAGCTTGATGGGAGTGGTTGCACACTGTAGTGGTTTGTGATACACTTACATCTACAGTACTCTTGAGCTGATGGCATTTAATATGATTGTTAACCCCATTGCTGGAAGACAGGGATCAAAATATGTGCCAAGCCTGCTTGACTACAGTCACATCTTTACATTCTATACAGTGCTGTGTGTCTGGTAGGGTTTTTATTTTGTAAAACACCGATTTTCATGTGAGAATCCTTTGGGACAAATTCAAGTTTCCTGGCTCTGTTCTGTTGTCACTGAAGGTTTTGATTTTTGTTTGTTTCCTCCAGCCTAATGCTTTATTGCATATTGTGGAGGTGCACACCACCTGCTGTTAGACCACAGGCCTTTAAATCATCCCCAGTCGTGTCACATAACTAGGTAAAATTCTGCCTTTGAGATGTCCCTCTAGTGAAGATTGTACACTGCATTTTGGTGATCTGTAAATCAGGAAAGGGATATCACTGCTAAGCTGCTGGTGATGTGTAGAAGCCATCTTACAGCATCAAAAAGCTAAAAGTTGTTGGGGAGCACTGTCTCAGTGGCAGACAATTCTGTGTGCTCTGACTTTATGCAAGGTTTCTCTCTTTTCTAGTATTGACCCCTGGATATCTTCTAAGTTCTATTTGTGTTCTCTTTTCAGGTACTGGTACCTTGGGCCTCTGAAAACCAAAGCAGCTCATTTTTTCAGTACATTTAAGGTAAAAATTAATTACGAGGAAAGTGTTTTTGTACAGGAAATGAAAAGGCTGAGTTTGCTTTGTATAATTTATCTGCAAGTTTTTGTGAATGATTCTGGTTACAATATATAATGGGAGTGAAACAGGACTTGTTAAAAGAACCTGCAAACTGATAGACTTACTTCTGAAGAGATGAGGGAGAAGAGAAATACTTCTTTAAAAATTTCCTTTACTAAAGATCTGTTGCTGCAAAATCACCAGGGGGAGCCAGTAACCCCCTGTGAAAATAGTGAGCAGCAATGGTGGTGAAGATAAGCACAAAAGTGCTCCATCACCTTTTCTCAACAGCCCTTCTTATGATAACGTTTCACTCTGATTTATTCATCCGGAAAAAGGGTCTATAATTAGACTGCCCATGCACATTGATAATCAGGCTTCCTTGTGTGGTAAAATGAACATGAAGATTAATAGCTTATATCTCACCTTAAACTTTTCTGTTGCTTAAAATTGATCCTGGAAAGATTAAAATTTGACCTGCATGAAAAGCGAGGCATTTTCTTTCACATGCTTTTCCAATTCTCTGAACACATAAGGACACTTATGAAAGGCTGTGGAAATACCCAGGAGCTGGTACAGTAAATCAGATTGTGCAGTCTGGCCATGCTGTCTGTGACAGTGCTAATGCTTCCTTCATAGGAAGCTCCTCTAAAGGGGAGTTCAGTTGTAATGTATCCATGAAAGTTGTTTTTTTCCCCATCCCCAGGAAATTAGAGATGATGATTCTGTGTGCTGGCATTTTAGGTAGAAACCCCCTTTTCATTTTTTTCTAGCCCCTTTCTAACTTTGTTGAGTCTGTAGCCTCAGCTGGAGGCAGTGATAGTGGATTTCAGTGGTGAGCGATTCATTGTAAATTAAGAAGATTTGTTTAACCTGCTGAGGGTTAAAGAGAAGTGGCCACTTTTTCTGCTGTTCAGATAGAAAAGTTTCTACCTGATCTCGTATAATAGTGGTATTTGTTGCTTTATGTGCTTCTTATGTTATCATTTTGTTAATTTCTATAAGAAGTGGCTCCAGCCTGTTGAGCTTAATCACTTCCTCGCTTGGCTTTGCTGCTGCTCACTTCATATTTTCTGGTTTTGTTGTAATTGTCTTTTGAAACAGAATGACCTGTAGCTGAAAAAAGTGTCATGGGAAAGGCCTCACCTCTGATATTGTTAGGGGCATTGCTATGAGTGTTATCATCTCTTCTAAAATATACAGGCTTAAATTATCACAGCGTTGCTGCTTTTCCTTTTAATCATTAATATTTATTATTCATGTATTGCCCTACTGATACAACCTCCATTTGTCCTGTTTATTAAGTAAGTATGATATGGAGTCTTTCCTTGCTCTCAGAAGTGTGAGGTGAGTTACCTTAACAACCTGTGCTGTATGATCCAAAACGACTTCTAAAGTTTTGTGCATAGAAAATAATTGTATTGGGTCTGTGTGAGCTCTTGGCTGTTTTGTTTTAGTACATACATTTAAAAACTTTCATGATTCCCTCCCTAAGTCCTATATTTGGAGCATTTCAGAAGTTCTTTTCAAAACGAGTGGAGTATCACCAAGAAGAACATGTTAGTACTTTTTTTTCCATTTTTTCCCCTAAGATGCTTTATAAAGCTCACGTGACTTGCCTTAAGTCTTGTTGTATTGCTGTCTATAAGCACCTGACTATCAGGTCAGATCTGGCTTGTTTGAGTTGCTGGAGAACAAAGGCCTGCCAGGTTTTGCTGCCCCTTGGCTGCACAAAGCACTGCAGTCTTTGTCTGTTTGCACTGGCTCCTGCTGTGCAGTTGCTCTTTGAGGCTGCCTTTGTGCCGTGCAGAAAACAATTTTACTTTCAGATATTAATGTTGACCTTGCTGGTGTTGGCTGTTCCCTCCAGTCGAAGCAGCTGTGTCACCCTGCCACACATCAGCAGCAAAGAAAGCATCCCTTTACCCTCTGCTCATAGAAGGGAAAATGCCTCACTTCTGTGTGGGGAAGGAGTAGATTAGTGGATTTGGGAACTGTGGGTTATCTTTTTGAAGCTGCAAAAATGTCATCTCACATATGAGTCTGGAGGCTGGAGAGCCACAAAGTAGGCTGAAGCAGTGGTGGGGTCTGGTAGCTCTGCAGGAGTACTGGGAGCACAGAATGGGCTACAGGACTAAACATAATGAACAGATAAGTGCTAAACAAAATGCCCTTTATCTTCTGTCTTTGCTTTCCATGTAAATCCAAGGAATGGCCTCAGAAACATCAAGCTGCTCTCATGTATGTGGGCCCAACTGAGAGACCTCCAGAAGAACCAGAGGAGAAACCATCGAGACCACCTTTGTATGTGAGGCTTTACAGACGACTCCGGTTATACTGGTCGCCTCCTAAAGGTGAGCTGTGGCTATTTGGGCATAAACTCACAGGCAGGTTCTACTCCTCTAAAAGATCAAGGAGGGTGTGTGTGGAGGGGGGTGTCTGCTTTCTTTTTTATTACTTTTATTTATTTATTAATATATTTATATATCATCTATTTTTTAAAACTTTTATTTTGTCAAGACAGTTATTGTGGCATCTGCCAGAAATGGAACAGAGTAGTCCTACCAGTGCTTGTGGTCTCATAAACAAAGATTCATTTGTAAAGAGCCCAGGACGTTCCTCGGACTCACAGTTGCTTCCCATTGCTTGGAGGCCTCCATAGGGTATACTTGGCACTTTGGGTGAGCTTCCTGAAATCTTCCAGTGGAATGGCTTCTTAGTGAGCTGGTGAGAGAGGAGCTGCCCTTGTTTTCCAGGGTGGGCAGAGTTGCTGACAGAGCAACAAATGTTACTTAAAATAGAACAATAAAATGTGGGTCATGCAGAAGCCCTAAGTTTCTCTTAGTACATTAAATTTCTTTCTGCACCATAAACTTTCTTCTCTGTGCTCTGTGAGCCTCTCTTGGGTGGGCCGTTGGCTGGGCAGTGTACCAGGCAGGCCACAGAAGGAAGGAGAGTGTGTATTTTGTGCAGTCTGGTGTGATGCAAAGACCTTGTTCCTTCTTGGCTAGCAGAGGAGATTCATATAGAAGCATGAACTAAGTGAGTTTCTTCCTATAGAAAATACGTGTTACCACAGCACCCTGAACATCATATGCCTGTTTTTTTGGTAGCAGAACTCCATGTGTTTTATTATGTTCCTGTAACTCACCAAGGAGATCTGTTAATCCCTGGGCATAAGGACTCACAGGGCTGCCATGTACTGTGCTTGACAGTCTTTTCTGCTACTGTGTGAATGCTGATGGTATTTGTTTCTTTCCTTCAGTACTCCCAAACTCCCTTTTCTTTTTTTAAAGATTTTGACATTTTAAGGAAACAAAATTAGTGGCCACAATGGCTCAGAGTGATTTTTGTGTCTGGCATTGATGTTTAATGGTTCTTAATGACCTGTGTAATTAAATTCCACTTCATGATTGATATCTTCTCTTCTTGATATACAGAATTCCCCCAGGAGGTAACCCCAGAGGACTGGGAAGAACTAAAGCTATCCACCATTGAGCTTTCCATTGCAACTCGGAACAGGCAGCTCGATCTAACAGTAAGACCACAATATAATGATTCCAAATGCTGCCTGCCCACAGGCAGCAGTTGTTGAACTCCCATTCTTCTGAATGCAAGGAGATGTAGTGAGATCAGGAAGAATTTGTGCAACAAGGTTTCACAAGGCAAACAGAAGTTTGAGGATTGTCCATGAGTAAACAAAGAATCAAAATTTCCTTCACCACCCATGTGAGAGTGAATGTCTGTCTGGAATTTTGCCGTTTTCTCTCTTTTTTGACTGCAGAGCAAAGGGTTAAAAAGAACTGGGACTAGGCAAAGTACAGGAGCGACACTGATCTGAAGGAAAGGAAATGCAGGTTGTCATGGAAGAGTAGAACTAAGGCAGCAAAGGAACCGTTCCTGTCCTAACCTTCTCACCATGTTCATCCTGTTCATTGTTTTAAAACCTGTATTTGGCTTATGCCTGTGTTTTGGTGCAATTTTACCACTGTGAAAACTATTTGGATACATGTAATTCTTTAATTTTAGTGATCCCGTACTGATGAGCTTCCCTTCCTGTTTTCCTCACGGCTGCAAGAAAATATTGCCACTACACCCAGATTAACTGGAGGTGTTGAACTTACTGCAGTATATTTCTTGCTCAGAATTCAGGGTCTTTAGAACATAAAAATTTGAGTTATATTGATATGTTATCTTGTAGGATCAGGAAAAAATCCCCAAGAAACAGGCAAATACAGTCTTTACAATTTTCTCCTGTTTTTCCCTTAGAATATTCCACATGGACTTTCATTTCTTCTTCATCAGTGGCTTATGATTTGGACTATCAGTGTCCTAGTAATGGTAGAAGCCAGACAGAGACTAGAATTTGGGTATTTGGGATTTTGGTGGTTTCTAGAAGGCACTTGAACTCAAGAGTTTTGGTTGCTGAACTGGATTGGAGTCAGTGATGTAAAAACAGACCTGCTAAGAACTGAAAAAGTATCTTGATTGCCACAAACTAGCTCTTATGTCCTTTCTGTTGACTTTTTTGGTTTTGTTTGTTGTGTCTCCTTTATGCCTTCAAAATGCACTGTAATATTGGTATTGAAAAAGAAGTGATGTAGGTCTCTTTCATGGCCTAGAAAAATGGACAAGTGTATGTTAGGCCAGTTGTACTTTTCTGTTTCTAGAGCCAGAAGTATCTTGATATTAAATCTTTTTTTTTTTTTTCTATAAGTATGGACCTCTTATAGCTGCTTAGAATTCCTGCTCTTGAAGCCATTGTCCCTGTAGCCATCAAAGTTGAGCAGCAGCTCTCTCAAATCGATACCAGGGCATATCTGCTGACTACTGTCAGCCATTCCTGTCTCCCTGTCTCATCTTGGATTCATGCATAGGCTGCCCTGTTGAAGAGAGGCTGATAAAGCCATACAGATGCAGCTCAGACAGTGCCAAGACTACCTCTGCAGAACAGCAAATAAACCAAGTTATAGGAATAGATGCATTTATTTTTACTTTTGTCATTTTCATTGCATCTGCACTAGGGCTTTTGCCAGGACAGCGATGTTAAAAGAAATGAAGAAAGTAAATTGCATCTTAATCAAAGTTGCTTTCCTGGAAAAAGCTCTACTGTATAGTTAGTTTAAGGGCAGGCTGTAAAAAGGAAAGAAGCTAAGTAAGGAGTTTAAAGGATTGATATCAAGGGCATTTTGATTTCTAATTTGTATTGTTTAAAAGGCTTTTACTGTTTTGTTTGGTGGCCAAATGTTGTATAATTGTACTATTGCTTAAATTGATGAAACACCTACTGAATAGAAATCAAATTAGTAAACCTGAGGGAAGAAGCCAAACCTGTGACTGATTATTTTGTTCCTGTGAATATTCATCAATGGGACAGTACTGTCTATGGTTTATAATTCACATCTCAACTTGAGATTTTAAAAAAAGTGTAAAATGCAGAAATGTATCTTCTGCCTCCTTTGGCAGGACAAAGGGCTGGGCATTGTGTGAACATATTGCAGTATCATGGGTGTGGCATTTTCCAATGTTAACCGCTTGATTTCTGAACCCTATTTTTGCACAGCGCACTGAAGACTTCATGGACATTTGCATTGAAGCAGACGCTGTCAGCAAAGGGCAGTTTGTTCACAGAGGGTGAGTATGGGAAGGCTGCACAAAGACAACAGAACCTCCGTATGACTTGCAACACAAATTCTGAAAAGTGTGCTGATTTTCTCTAATCTTGTGCTGCAAAAGTCAGTAGATGACTGCAAAAGACACCAGTCTGTCAGGCTTCATGGGGATTAATGATTTTGTTATTTAAGATTTTTACCCATTTTCTCTTCTGGTAAACTCCAAAACTTGGAGTGTCGGTATCCAGAACTTGGAGTTCTTCCTAACTTCTGAATTTGCTATACATTTCTTCTTTTCCCTCATTGTTGTAAATCGGTGCTACTTGGATATTATTGTCATAATCAAGTTTTACAGACTTATCCCCAGAATCTTATAGCCCTGACTGCTCAGTGAATTCAGTGGGCCACAGAGCTGATATGTTTGTACTAATGATACCTGGAATTTTTTGAACTCTGATTAGACAGGCACTACTTCTAAGGGAAGAGCTTCCTTAACTCAGTAGCTCCTGTGAGAAGTTAGGTCTGCACTGTAAGAACTGTTGGAAGATGTCAATTTAAGCAACTTTAAGCAAATTTATTGGTGCTGCTTGTGCCTGGAGTAAGAAAGCTGCAGGTATGAAGAAGCGTCATATAGAGAAAAAGTGAATGTTGTCTCGTACCTCCTGCTCTTACCAGACACAAATCAGAGCTGTCTTTTCCATCTCCTTCATACAGTTCCACTCTCAAATACATTGTGTCTTCTGTGCAGTTTTTACCAGCAACAGATCTTCCTTCCTGTCAAGTCAGAGTGCTCCTCTATTGCCTCTTTATTTGCTGTTTTCCAAGTCTTAGAGCTCCCTCTAGTGAAATCAGTTCAGCACAATTTTACCTGTTTGTCATCACCCTAATAATTCCTGCTTGTTTTTGGTACTCATGGCAGCTGCAAGCCCAATATTTGAGCATTCCACAAGCCTCTGTGGGAATAGAATCTTCTGACCTATGCATACACTGTGGGTCAGGTTACCCACCTGCAATTGCTTTTCAATTGCATGAGCCATGTGGACCATAGGTTGGTTGGGACTGAAATGTTTGCTTTGAAGGCTACAGAGGGAAAGGAGGAGGAGATTTTCCTATTACAAGCAACAGGAATCTGATATCCTAAAGGAAGGAGACAAAAGAGGTGCTATGCTGGGTTCTCAAACACTTTGCTAGCAGAAAAAGTATAAATGAATTTGTGATTTAAGAGAGGTGTGCTCTCACTGTAAATAATGTCTCCCATGTGGACTGAGCATGCTTCATGCAGTAGTGTGGCGTACTTTTGGACTGCAATTACAGAGTCAAGCAGAAAAAGCCTCTCATGAACGTTAGCGTTGCCCTGCTCTCTAGAGCTAATTAGAGGCAGTACTGAAAGCTTTGAGCTGCTGTTCAAGCAAAGTTCAGAGAAACAAGCTCTTTTGATTAAATAGTGCCCAAGAGTCTACAGGTAACAAAGAAAGAGAAAGTGGGGTGTATGGGGTGGAGGGAGCAGCAGGAGGGACTGGTTGGTTGTACAGGGAGGAATCAGAGCAGACAAAATGTGGCTGCTCTTGCAAGGCAGAATCAGGGTGTTCCGAGATCCCACAGTGCCTTTGGCAGCTAGGTTTGAGTCAGGCCCATTATCAGAGGGTCCCCATTGCCCAGCACCAACAGGGTTTGTCTTTGGAAATGTGTGAAGAAGCTCTTTCTTTTTTCTTTTTTCTTTTTTTTTTTTTTCAATGCATAGTTTAAACTCCACCAGAATTTGGGGGGTTGAAAAGGTTTTTAGGGGAAATACCTTATTAGTACAGATATCAAGGGTTTCTTGTATTGAAGAGAGCACTGACAAGAGCTGATGAGAACTGATGGGTCACACAGAGGAAACCACACATCCAGGAAACTACCATGCAGGTTCAGGCAGTGTGTATGTGTGTGGAGATGTGGGGATGCATCACAGTGGTAGAGGGCAACTGCTGTTAGTTTTCAAAGAAAAGACTAGGTCATCCCAGGTGCCCTCTGGATCAGATTTGTGTGAACAGGAATATCTGCAGCAGGGGTAGAGTTGATGTACTGGAGAGAAGGAGAGCAGGGATGGAAAGTGTAGCATCAATAATCCACATCCTGGTAGCCAGCTTAGAGTCTCTATATGAAAGTATGGAGAGCTGTCTCTCCAGTTACTAGGTACAGTGCAGAAGACTTTTTTTTTTGTTAGAGGTCTTACTCTGAATCATTTAACATTGGATGCTTCTGGACATGAAAATTAGGTTATAGTTGTGTGCTATGTGCAGTAGGTGTTGTGGTTCTGTCTCTATTTTTGTGATTCAGCATACGGAGTGGGGTGCAACAATCAATGGAAACTTTTGCTGTTCGACTTCCAGTGTTGTTTCTGTTTCATAGTCCTGTCTTGTCTTGCATAAGGAGCAGAGTCCAGTGGAAATGAATTCTGATTCTTTTTACATGGGGCAACTAGAGGGGAAATCACTGCAAGTGGAGTTGTGTCTATTTGCTTCTCCCAGTGTTCTCCTTTAGTTCCATGTCTTGGCTCTTTGAGCATACCCTGACCCCATAATTGCATCTCTATAGAGCTCCATTTGCCTTCACTGACCAAAAAACCCACTTGCTCACTAGAGTGCCATGTATAGGACCTTATATGTTAAACTCCAAGCAAGTTAAACTTTAAGTGGGGAATCTTGCTGCTTGTTTGTACAGCACTGTATAAACTGACAGTATTGCATGCCATCAATGATTTATAATTTATATTGCTGGAGGATATTTAATTCCCTCACAGTCACTCATCAATCTTTTAGTGTATACATATTTGATTAAAACCAAACTTTCACAGTTAATATTGCTTCTGTCCTTCCTTGCCCTTTCCTTTGGTATCTTAGCTTTTCTTCCTTTGTCTTTGATTATCATTGCCTGTTTCAGCCCTCTCTTCTCATGTGCTTTCTCTGGAATTTTCTATGATGTTAAGAGGCACTTGCATTCCTTGGGGCTTAGAAGACTTGGTGTATAGGGAGATTCGGACATGTTTTTGTGAGTTCTTTTCCCAGGCAATATTTAAATACACTCTTCTTTCATATCAGTCTACTGAACAGATGCAAACGTGGGGACAGCTGATACAGCCTGTCAGAGGAATATCTGTGATAATCCTGCCATGCTTCAGAGCTGTGATCTATTAACACTGTTACTCTCTGCTGTCTTCTTTGCTATTTGCTTGTTGCTGTCTTTCTGTAGAGGGGCCCAAACTGAGAGGGTACTGCCTGGGGTGCAGTGCACCCTTTGCTGGCAGTCTGACAAAAGTGAGACCAGAGGTAGATCAGCACACCCAAGAGCTTGTGCTCACTGTGCAGCAGCACATGTGGGGAAAAGGAATCACAACCCACTCTTCCCTAACAGCTGATCCAGTGACAAGACAGCAACCTAAGTCTTGAAACAGACCACGTGGACTTGCACCACTTTCTAAGAGAGGCAGCTGCCTTCCATGTGCTCCTGTTTGACATCCACAAAAGTAGGAAAGAAAGCAGCACTTAGCTCTAAGTACAATACATAAGTAAAAATTTCACAGGCACCAGAATAGAGAAGTTGACGAAACTGGGTATGTTATTTGGAATGGATGAAATGGTGGTGGAAGGAAATGTCATTCTGACTGGTGCTGATGTGAAAAGAGTGAAGTTTTTGTTTGTTTTCAGATGGTAATTTAGTGCTTCAATATAACCGTAATTCTATGATTTTTTTTGGCTTAGGGTTGTGTAGGTTGCAGGTAAGTTATGTGGGTGCATGAGATGTGAGGAGATGGTAGTCACTGCAGGAAGTTCAGCATGTAAGTGACAAAAGCAAAACCCTGCTCTGTGTTCAAATATGCAAAACTCTGTTCAAATATATTCAGTGAGCCTCAGAGCAGAAACTGGTTGGAGGCTGTCAGTGCATACTGATAAGTACTGACTGCAGCAGAAGAGGGAAGGTTTTAACTTTCTCACAGTTAATATTTGTATGTATCTATAACCTCTTCAGTTTACCGAATGCATAGTGTTTTACCACCCCACAAGGAAATGTCATCTCTAAAGAAGGCTGTTTCTGAGAGAAGTATGTCCTTATCTTACCTCTCTTTTGGTTTGAACAGAAGTCAAAAGATGCGTGATCCACATATGTGCCCTGAAGGGAGTCAGTGTATCCAAGCCAGCAGATGCATCTTGCAACTTCCAGAGGTAAGAAAGTGAGAGAGCTGGAAAACTCTATAATTTTATTTCCTTGTACCTATTGATGCTGCACATTAAGAAATCCCTTTTCCAAATCTAGGAGATGTATTACACTGCCAGCAAGACACTCAGTTCCACAGTGCAGCAATTGAGTCCCTGGCCAGGAAACACATACTGGAGCTCCCCATGTGGTCTGTAAACCTGAGGGTGACCTTCATTCTGCCAGTAAATAGTGGCAGGTCTTTTATGAAGACAGTAGTGATGGTCATAGCGAGTCTTTTTACTTAGGTGTATTCCATATACACAGGAAGTTCCACTGGAATATAAGGAAGAGTTTCTTTACTGTGCAGGTGACGGGGCACAGGAACAGGCTGCCCAGAGAGGGTGTGGAGTCTCCCTCACTGTAGATGTTCTAGAACTCTGTAGACACAATCCTCTGCAATGTGCTCTGGGATGACCCTGCCTGAGGAAAGAGGTTAGACCAGAGGACCTACTGTGGTCCCTTACAAGTCTGTGATTCTGACTTGCTTTCCCAGTCTATGATCCTGGGATATGTAGATCTTCTCCTTAGCACTGAAGACATGTATGTTTTGCCCTAGAAGGGATTGTGTTGTAAAGAAGATAAATATTAGAAGCCTTATGGAGACCAAGGAGCGTGAGACAAGGCAGTGAGATTTAGATCAGTATGAGGAAGTGTCTCAAAACTTTGAATCAGAGGCTGAGAAAGAAGACAAAACTGTGCCCACCTGTGTAATTTAGATTTGTCTTTTCCTGCAGCTGAGAAAGAAGATGCTGTTATTGCAGCCCTGGGGAGAATAGTTTGTTTTTACAAGGACATGAAATTAATCTCATAGATAATACCTATCTTCAAGGGAATCTATCATTTGGCAAAATAATTCTGTATTAAGGGAGAATACAATGTGCCAAAAGGCAAAAAAAAATCTGTTGGTCTCTAGTGAGAAATCATGAATTATGATGTCATGATTAGCCAGCATCCAATACAATACTTACATCAAATTCATATCATGCCATTTTTGTGATTCTGAAAGAATACTCTGGAGTGCTGCTCTAAGTACAGCTGAGCTGTAAACAAGGGTTGTGGAATGAAATGACCTGTTCATACTGCTGCTGCTGCTCAGAACATGTGTGCACGGCACAAAGCAGTGCTGTTGACTCCATCACCCAGCACCAATGGAGGAACTGGGGGCAGCTCAGGTATCTGAGTCTTAGCAGCTTTGCAGAGAATGTTGATCCAGGTGGACTTCTTTGGTGTACCTCTGACTTCCACAACCTGCACTAGTTTCTCTAATCTGTGCTGTTTTGATGCATGAATTCATTTGCAGTTAGTTTGAGTATCCAAGTAACACAGCCCTCCCTTGAGTCAAGTGCATGCAAAGCAGTCACTGAATTTGTTTTTAGGTAAAATCAGCCTGCCATTTTGATGAATGGTTTTAATCACTGGTGACTTTTATCAATGTTAAAGAAAACACTTAAGAAAATTCTACTGCTGAATAATTCCTAACCAGTGAATTACTTTGCATCTCATGTTTCAGATCAATATAGTGAAACAATACCAAAAGTGGTTTGTAATGTGGATTTAATAGGAGTTATTTAACAGACAGATAGCAGATTAGCTTGTGTCACCACTGGCAGACCGAGATCTAAGTGCATATAATTGTAGTTCCAATAGCAAGGAATCCTTCAGTATAAACAATGTGGGTCATTAAAGCTTCCTCGCATTTAATTATCACTAATTAACAACTAAGTGAGGTAACATCTTACACAACAGACTCTTACGTGCAGTGAAGGACAGCTCTCCTTGTGTTGTGGAGAGCAAATGGGCTAGAAGGCTTAGGGAGGTCATCCTAGTTGAGACTCAGCAAAGTATTCAACTCTAGTCTGTTGGTAAAATCGGGTACCAGTGTTACGGCATTGCTGAAATAACATGTTTGATGTTTAACTGTTCTGTGCACACAGGGCACTGAGGGATCCTTTGGCATTGATAATGAGGAGTATGAAGCTATGCCTGTGGAGGTGAAGCTATTACCCCGGAAACTCCGGTTCTTCTGTGATCCCAGAATGAGAGAGCAGATGCTCCATGCAGCAGTACAATGAGAATTCATGTCAAAGGGGCCAGTGTTTACCAGTCTTAGCAGGGTGTCTTCATGGTGCATGAGACCTCACTAACTTGATTAACCCCAAGAGACTAATAAGCCTTTTGGCTACTTTTACGTGCAAAGCACTTCCATTGGAAGTGGATGATTTGACTGGTCTCAAAGGGGTTAAAAATGCAAATGAAATTTCAGAGAAATGCATGTTAACTTAATGGCATCTTTTTTTTCCCCCCCAGAAGTCATCAGTGTTCCATTTACAGCACTGCAGGCTGAGTGCTGTGTGCCAGATGCTACTGCTGTAATGCAATTGTATATTAAAGTAAAATGAACACTTGTTCTTATGTTCTATGAGTTTACGTCTACTTTACCCATGTATAAGTCTTGCAAAACCTGAGATCCTGAAAAAAAAAATTTGTTTTCAGTGAGTGATGCTAAGGAATTCTATGCAATATTGGAATAGCCACATTAAAACAGGTGGTTTATTATGTACTCCATCACAAAATAAATTGGAGATCAGTGATACAAAGCTTCAGAGTAAGTTTAAAAATTCCCCATATGCATCCAGATATTTATGTTAATTTGTTTCATCTTGTCAGATTCCACAGCACAGAGTTCCAGTAATAACATAGTAGAAATATATTCCTTTGATCAAGTTTAGGTATATTACACAGAAGCAAATTGGAAAACATCGACCCAAAGCTGTATGAAGTACATGTGGAAAGACTCTTTAACAAGCCAAATGAGTCTTTTTTGGTAAGTATTCCTTTTATTCCCATAGTAGTATAACACAAATAAGGGCATCCAAATAACTTTTATTATTAATGGTGTCTTGTTGCTCTCCTCTAATGTAAACAGTGCTCACCACTCCTTATGCAACCTACATCCTCTTGAGTCTCAGTACTGTAAACAGTTTTGTTGCTTTTCTGAGCTTCTGTTTATAGTTTTGCTTTAATTGCTGAAAGGAAATATTAACAGTCAAGGTTATGTGTTCCCCTTACTGTAACTTACAAATTCACATGATTCTGCCTTGCTTACTGGAAAAAAAAAGAAAATTCATCCTTTTTTTTATGTGATTGTTGCTTGTAGTCCCTGTGTTACACTGTGATCTAGTCTCAGTTCAGCTGTTGACTCTGCTGTAATCAAATACGAACATTAGTGAATTGACTTCCAGCAGATCTGTTAAGGACTGCATCCTGGCTGCATGCTGTTCCAACAGCATCCTCTGCTGGAGACCTTTTAAAGGAAAAATGCCTTGAAAAGGAAGTAGGTTTGGGTTTCTGCATGATGCTGGAACTACACTGAATGCTCTTCCTTGGACTCCTCTGTGGAGAAACTAATTACTTAAAACTAGATGGTCTTTAAAGTCCCTTCCCACTTTGACCAATCTATGATTCTTGACTAAGATCTAAGTGAGTAGAAGCCTGCTAGTTCTTTTTAATAGTTATGCTGGTGACAGGATCTCTTTTGTGCTGTCTTTTGGTTTGCAGCAATTAAGAGTGCCCAGTAGACCTCTGGGTCACCCTCCAAGGAACATATTGGCTGTGCTCTGCTCTTTTTGCTTGCCACAGAGACACCTGGAATGTTGCTCTGCAGCTACTGGCTCATTAAGAGCTGATATTTCTGTAATAATTTCAGCAATGTGTTTTTTTTCAAGTGTCAGGAAAGACAAGGCAGCAGCCATTTCAAAAAGGTAAGCTTTAATTGTATTAAAAAAATACTTATGTTTTTAGTAAGCAGTTTCTCTACAGAGCCACAAGCCTGTTGGGGCAACCACACATCTGCAAGATGCAAACATCAGAGCTGTTAGAACTACAGCCAGCCTTTTGAAAGGAGTGAGATGAGAACTAGCTCCTTGTTCATCTGTACGTGGATATGTTTAAGAGATTGGATGAGGTACTTAGTGCCATGGTTTAGTGGATGGGATGTTAGGTAGTAGGTTGGACTCAATGATCTTAGTGGTCTTTTCCAACCTTGTTAATTCTGTGATTCTGATTTTACAGGGAAAATGACTAGTTCTCTTCCATAGCAACAGATGCATAGCTCCCATTGCAGTGCTATTCCTTGCTTGAGGTAACAAAGAGCTCCCTTCACAATTGGTGTTATTAATGCTCTTCTGATGTTAAAATACCAAGGATCATCTGAGATGCAGGCTGACACTTAAATATTCATATCAGCATAAGTTGAGTAGCTTGTATAAATACCATTCAAGTAATTTTTCTCCTGCAGTGTAGAGTTCTTCCAGTATGGGGTAGTTCTAGATGTCTGAATTGCAACATTCAGAGGGAAGTTGTGAGGCAAACATTTCATAAAATAAGCAGGGCTGAACCCACTATCTACAGTGTTAAGAAAAGGACTCAGTTCTTATGTTCCTGTCTGACATAGCATCACAAAAAACTTCCTTTGTATAAACTCCAAGACAAAAGGGAGGAGTAGAATCCTAGGCCCCACTGATGAAAACACTTATCCTGGCTTAAACTTACAGTCCATTCTGGAAGAGCTTGAAATACTGTAACATATATAAAAAGGAAGGATAATGATGGACCAGCCCAAGGCACCTGTTTATTTTGACCACAATTAACATCCCCATTTGAATGGCACGTTGCATTAAACAAGACTTGAAATCCTTGTTCACAGGCATTTAGTACCCTCTAATTTAGACACACAGATCACACTCTTAAGTTAGTACATCCCAGTCCCTCACAAAGGACATTTATGTTGTCTTCTCTCATAATTGCTACACCATTGGCTTTGACAGCAACTAACTTAGAAGTAATGGCCAGGACAATAGTTTGGGTTAGCGTGCATGCTTTGTACCTAGGCTTTAGCATTAGGACAGTGCTCTTGCCCTGCTATTCCAGAAACCCCTGCCTTTCCACCTCCTAGAGCGAAGCAGTCTGTCACCAAGACTGCCACAGCTACTCCTGGCTTTTTGTCCTTTAACTGATAGTTCTTCAAATGGAGGAAATATCATCATAACCCTGTTTTACAGAGTAACCTGCACAATGAGCTACTTTCTCTTGAAAAGGTGACATAACTTTCTTCTGCACCTCAGGTGAGCTCACCTCCCATGACAGACATGACCATTAGCTCTCGATACATTGCAGTAACTACTCCATATATCCTAGAAAAGAAGGTAGTAGCATGTCTGTAAGACAAATCTGAATTCTAATTCTTTGAAGTGCCTTCCTTCTCTCTCCAATATCCATTATAGTTCTTAATTGTACTTGGCTCTATGCAGTTTAGGCTAACCTTGCAGTGAGAAGACTTTTGGATGCTTTACATGTCTGGCATGGTGTCCCTTGTTCAGACTGAAAACCTAGCTTTTATTTCTCTCCCAAGCTTTATCCTTCAATCTAGATAGTACAAGTAGTAAAAATTAATTGCTTGATTATACATTTCTATTGCAACTTGAGTTAAGCTGCAGTTATGAAGATCTTTTTTTCCTGGTCAAACTCAAGCTGGTTCTCACCAGCTGAGAACCTGCAATGGCTATACAAGGACTTGAGATTTGGAGGGAACACACCAGCCTGTCTACTGGGGCACAGGATATACCTGGTTACTGTAACCACCATTCAGCCTGGGCTCTGATCACAGCAACTGACCAGAGGCATTACACCAAAGAAATTAAAGGCACCACTGTAAAGGCAAAGTACTTTGAATGGAGAAGAGGATTTCATGGTAATCAGCAATATCCTATGTTATGCCACACTTTCCTCCCTCTTTTTAATTCAAAATACACCAGGTAACTGTCTCCCTTCCAAGTGCTATTGTTCAGCAAAGCAACTACTGAGTTGCTTTATAAATGTATTTTAAATGTCTGCGCTTAATTCAAGGTAAAACAGTTATGTTATCTCCTGGAATGATAAGACTCAGTTAAACTGGTTCCACACAAAACCAGCCTCATGAACAGGCTTTCCAAAGCTGCAACCATTTGTTTGCATTATGTACCCATTTGTCAAGCATTTTCCACATGCAACAGCAGTAAAAGCAGTATCTTTTAGAAAAGGAGTGCAGGTGGAAAGTACTTTTGCAGCAAATCAAATAAGGAAGGGTTAGGAGAGAAAAATCTTTTTGTTCTGTTTTTTGTTGGGCAACTTCCTGACTTTTGTAGCACTTGTCTGCCATGAGAGTCTTGGTAGAGAAGCAAAATTACAAGGGAGAGCACAATAGGCTGTAGCCATCCACCTGGATATATCATGGATGCTACTTCTACAGTAATCTGCTTGGCTTTGATGCTTCTGCACCCATACTACTGCTAACAACTGAAGACCTAATTTCTGAAAAGCAGACGTTTAATAAATGTCACATAGTAATTTCAGGAGGTTCTGATCAGTGGGCTCTGGCAGTGCTGTCTACTAGATCTCACGTTCTAACAGCTTGTGAACATAGTGCCCCAGTGCAGGGTGTTAGAAAGCCTCTGACTGCAGCAGCTGTAAAATTTTAACAACAAAGATTTGTTTCTGTTTTGCTCAGCAAAAGAACTACTGACAGAGAATGGAAAGTCATAACAGCTGACCACAGCTAGACTATGTAGCAAACCTTCAAGAAAGTGAGAGGAAAAATAGAGACTAGTTCCTTTTTTTTTTTTGGTACGTGAAAGAAGTGACAGCAATGCAATGCCAGTTATTTCCTCAGGAATCACCACTGCAGAGAGCATGTTAATCTGAAGTGGAAGTTAAGAGGAAAAAAAGCTTGGAGACTGTGGGCAACTTTTTCACTTAAGGTGCCAATTTAAAAACAAAGCCATTTCTTAAGGAAAAGAGACTGGTCTTTCCATTAAATGATACTCAGCTATTTTTCTCCATTTTTTTTCCAACCTTCTAAGGATGATGTTACAGTTGTAAGCAATTGACAATACAAGCAGCAGCATGTTTTCTTCTGTACAAAAACATGCAAAACTTTGAAAAAGCAGGCAGGGGAGTGACTGCATAGAGACAGTCAGATCACAGGAACAGAATCAGCTGAAGCTTATAGCAGTGAACTGTGCAGTAAGGCTTCTGAGGCCCCTGATCCCACACCTCACTAGAACTCTATCCACAGCAAGCAAAACTGCCCCTTTGCTGCAGGCAGCATTCAAGGAAAAACAGGACACACCAGCCTCCTCCTTTCAAGAGGGAGACACTCTACAGAGGGTCTACTCAGTGAACATTTGCTTCCAGCAGTTCTAAAAGGAATAGCAGGTGAGACTTCGGTGGTTCAGGCTCTGTGTTATCCTATAAAATGCTAGGATAAATGGACATCTCAGCTACAGGTTTGCATTTCTACAAACTGCAGAAAGCCTCCAAGGGCACGGAAGTCTACAATAACAGAAGTAACAACTAATTAGCCACGGTTCAGCAAGAACAGGTAGTTTAAAGCTGATGCTATTTCTGGCTGAAGAATTTTGGGCAAAGCAGGCTGTCACACCTAGAACCCACAGTACTAGTCTTGGATTTTTCATGGCAAAGGGATTCCTCCCTGGAGGTAACAACTGGTCCTTCATGAACTGAATCCTATTCTCTCCACAGCATAAGAAAACACTGCTCATCTGGTTCTACAGCTCTGCCCAGGAAAAAGAAAGCCTTGCTCTTAGACATTGGTGTTCTTAACTGGCACAGCTGCCAGAAGCAAACTCCAAGGGAACCTCCTGCAAACTACAAGGCTGTTCCAGCTAAAAGGTCACATCCTGCTCTCTGCCTCACACTGAAAGCCAAGGATAGCAGCAGGCAGTGCTGAAGACTCAACAAAAGGAGGACCAGCAGACAATGTTAAAGCAAAGGAGTGACAAGTACCATCAGCTACAAAGGAAAGGCTACTGACATTGGTTAAAGCATACTTATTCTGCCCAATCCAGCCCACCGCCATCCGAGCTGAGGCTGGAGAACATAGTCACTGCAAAGTGGCTCAGTGATGTTGGTCCCTGTTAAATGGGAGACTGTCTTGCTGGTTTGAAGATGCAGCAGGTGTGATGCAACTAAAACTCAAAGATGGATTAAGTAGAGATGGTGTTTTACAACTATGAGATAAGTAGGTGCAGTCTTTGCCAGTTTATACCACCTCAGATGCTGGAAGTGAAACCGTGCTGCTCCGGTAAGCAAAATGATAAGATCCTGTAGCACTCCTGATCCCAAACTTCCCTCTGCCATTGATGAAGAAGGGTGGCTTTACTTCAGTTCAGTTAGAAATTAAGTGAGGAGTGTTTTTAAGGAGTCCTGGTTTTTATCATTGGTTTAACTGTCCCCACCAATAAACTTGGTAGGGGACCATGAGACTGGGCCATAAACAGCTCGTGCCAAAGCCCTCTTCCGTCCCCAAGTGGAAGGGGGAGTTGATAGGAGAGTTTTCCAGTAAAGTCTGAAAGCTCAGCTATAGCATTTCACATTGGTTGTCATCAGACAAAGTGCTTTCCTGAAGTCTTCAGTCCTCAGGTATCCAGACTAGGCCAAAACCTAGTTATCACTGCCAACAGTGAGGATTGGTGCAAAGGTGCCACTGGTCCTAGCTAAACAAAACCAAAAAAACACAAATGAAAGAGAAAGGGAGACAAAACAAAAAAACAAAAGAAGCTCTAGAACAAGTACTCACTGAGAACTTGGGGGGGAGAAAATAAAATCACATTGTGTTTTAAAATTATAAATATTCTCCATATAAAGTTATTAAATAACTGTGGCTATAGTGAGTTCCAGTGATCCTCTTAAGCAGTGTCTGGTAGTCTTTAAAAAGTGATCTTTGCTCCTCATTTCTCTTGCCCTTGGTTTAAGTGCAGCAAGGGTTGTCAATGACTAGCATAACATCAATGCCATACACTTCCAGCAAGTCCATAAGGAAACTTCGATCCCCTTGGGGATCCAGGCCCATGCCTCGTGCGTGGTCAGCTGTCAATGTCTTGTCCTGGCTGGCTGACACCTCCATCAGTGTTTGAAATATGCGGTTGTTCTGCTCCATGAAAAACCTACAGGATAAAGTCAGCAAAGGTGATAGCACTGGACCTCCAAAAATACAGTGTATTTACCAAAAAGGCTGCAGAGCCCCAGAACTGCATTCAGCTCCCTTTAACCAGAGATCCCACCTTCTTGGGTGATGTTGTAGTTTTCCAGTCCCCTATGGATGACCCAGAATAAACAAAAATAAAGCAGTAACCTTTAATTTACAGTGGTTCTTCCATCTGGCTGGTTTATGGGAGGCATTTCCTTCCTCAGAAGCAAGCCATGTTAAATGCTAGTGTGTGCTTTGTGGTCACCAACCAGGTACATCAAACCTATAGCTCCCATGTAAGTGAGGAAACTGTTGTCACCCATCTAGTAAGCCAATGCATAAATAAATTCTCCATTACCATTGCAGAACATACCAGTGAGAGCTATTTCTTACCTACTGCTTTCCTAGAAACACTCAAGGCTATTCAGAAATAGCTCTGACTACATCTGTGCAGCTCAATGATCAGAGCTCTGCCCTGACAGTCCTTCACACAGTTTCATTCCATTACTTCTCACCTGCTGCAGACTGTGAATAACAACAGGCAGTGAAGGGCTTCAGAGGTGGTAGACGTGGTTTTCATCTTATTCCGTACCTCCTACTCTACACCCAGTTCTGCTTCCTCTGCTTGCCAAGTACAAAGCCAAACACATCAATGGGCCAATCCTTCACATACAGGTCTTATCTCCACACTGTACCACCCCCAGCATGGTACAATGCCTGCTTCCCACGAACACCGTCCATTCCTGAGCCAAATGTTCTGGCAAGAAAAGTCCTATAGTGCTTGTTTTCAAAAATGAGAGAGGATCCTTGTATTTCTAGTTGTGTTTTTAAAATTAATTTCTCTCTCCCAGCACTTAAGAGACCCCAATAAATACTAATACAGTTGCATTTGGCTTCTTTAAAGAAAGATGATCTAAAAAGGAAGAACCAGTTTGGTTCTTAGAGGAAGAAAGCTGACTATGGAATTATGTTAAACATGTTTTGTAATACGGCAAACCAGTGCAACATGAAATCAGTGCAAGGGGCTCCCTAAACCTAACACTGACCAACTACATAACAGAGGTGGCCACTCACAGGATGAATAGGTCCTCTTCACAGGAGCTGCAATCCTCACCCACTTCTTGAGAATACATTAACATCTGCCTGAGAGAAGGGAGACAGATTAATTGCACATACCTACAGTGAACCCCAAAGCATTATGAGAAGACCAGAATCTCAAGAGATTAACTGAAGCAGTGGGATACTTTGAAAATACTCTGACAAGGAGGAAAGTACAAAGAAGAAGTGTCTTCTTTATCCCACTTCACACAGCCCTCCTTTCAGGATCAAGACCACCCAGATGTCTGTTATTACCTCTGGTCATTGAGCCGTCGGTACTTCTCCTTGTCGGCATTGTTAATTTTTAGGAGGGGTTGCAGGTGCTCATGATGCGTCTTCACATTCTGGTTGTCCACATAGACATCGTAGAGATCCCGTTTCTGCTCAAAGATCTTTTCTGTTGTACCTGACAAAGTCAGAGAAGATTTTCAGAGCAGCCTTTTGCTTTCCCAGCAGAGCAACTGCTCTCTCCTGCTTTCATATCATTCTACACACAACCTATCTCTCATCAGTTTTATCCCACAGTCTGGCGTCTCAAGACGTTTTACAGCCTGAAGTTAAAAACGTCGCACCTAATCCGTCATACTTACAGGCCACGTATGATACTTCTGTCTCCAGCATTTCTATGTCTGCCACATTCACATAGAAGAATGGTTTGGACTCTGGGACCGTTCCTCCAAGGCCAGGCAGAGAAACATTTGCAAGGCAACAGCAGCAATACACTGTGGACAAGAGAAGTACATCCTTGAGATACTTTTGGTTTTCCCTCAAGAGCAATCTGAACCCCACTTACCCAGTTCTCCTACACACTTTTATGAAAACCATGGTTAGAGCTCTGAAATGCCTCTGAACACCAGAACTTCCCAAGTTATGATACCCTGTTTTGGATAGGAAATACTCAGTTCTCCCATAGGAATCACATGTTTTAGATTCCACAATCCAGTCAGTGCTTTCATTGTTCTGTGCTGACAGGAACTATGTTTGACAGTGACAGATACATTCTTACTCAAAAGGCCTGAAAAAAAGCACTTTGTAGGAAATGCATAAATGCAGACTGAACGGTGTCTTAACAAGGAGTGGTTGTAATAGATTTTGAAGACCTGCATGATATCTATCCCCTCGGTACTCACAGGCATTTCTGCAATGCTCCAGCCTACTAGATAAGAGCTCTGCAGTGTCCCTGGAAACATACCTCTATAGCAGACAACTCCAACTGGGGGTGGTGAAAATATCAATATACGCTTGCGCAGCAGGGCAAACTTCCAGAGGACAAGGATCTGCTCACCGAAGAATTTGATGAACTGAGACATACAGCCAGCAGGGTGTGTGATCTGCAGGTGGAGGAAAAGGGAAGAAAACAGCTCAGAGGTGAAACAGGGACACATGCACAGATGCTAAGTCTAAATGTGGGAGCAAGACCAGCACACAGCTTGTAACAGTCCAAGTAACAAAATCTTATCTAAAGCAGCCTACAGAGTGCAGGAGTGACTCCTTATGTAAAGTATGAGGCACTAGCAAGGAGCAGCAGCACTCTGACCATTCCTGCAGGCCTCAGAGCACCTGCCTCACCTTCATCTCTGGGTACATGTATCTGTGGATGGAAGGCAGCCAGTGGACAGGTTGCTGAGAGTTGGAGGTGCCTTTGCTATCAGGGAGAACTCCTTTCTTGTCATCATAGAACGCCTCTAGATGGGAGTAGTGCCCTGGCATCTCCAGCTGGTGTCTGGAAAAGAAAGGGAAAAAAACGGAGGTCTGTAGCATCTCCAGACTATTTACTTCATGCCTTGCCTTCAGCCAACGTCTGATCTGCCATCTAAAAGTGGTCCTGGGTGCCTCAGTTGCACAGACTCATCAGGAAAGCAGATAAAGAGCCAGAGAACACAGGCAGGACTAACGCAGGCAGCAAGCTGCTGTATGCACTGTACTGATCCTGCCTTAAATATACTCGGGCAGGAACAGTTTTCTCTTCTACCATCACTGTTTTCCCTGCTAGATCCAGTCAACCCAGCTGAAGTACACACCTAGCCAGGATCACCATCATAGGTTCATAAGCCTTTTGTAAGCCCTCCGTAAAACGGTTTCCAGAAGAAGAAAAGGGGAACTTCTTGTCCTCTCAACTGTCCTGTGACACTTAAGTCTGCATAAAATAGGTAGTGGTTAGATAGCATTTGACTAGCCTGTTAGCAAATAACAAACTGCTGCTAATCAGTTCCTTGTCTCCTTCACCCCGTGAACCTGTAACACTTTCTAGAGAAGTCATAGCATAGTGTTGTGGCCAAATCTCACTCATGCCTAAAACTGCTCTCCATAGAGGCAACGTTACCTCTCCCAGGCGGGGAGTGGCCAGTCCCATTCCCAAGGGAACTTACCTGACCTGGTTTTCCAGGAAGTGCATGTACCTATACAGTAGGGTGTAGGAAGGGGAGAGAATCCCCACAGACTTCATGCGGGCACCACGCTCTAACTCGCTCTCCACAGGCATGTTGGCAAAGCAAGCCAGGCCAAAACAGACCCCTTTCCGGAAATAACTGGAGACAAATGTTTGACAGAAGGGTTAATGTTACAAAGATATAAAAAAGAATTAAGAAAGGTGACTTGACTGATGTGGCAACACAAATTTCCTTCTTTAAGGAACCCCCTGAAATCCTGCCCTGCTATCTGAAGGGCTGAGGGGACAGGCCTTGGGCACCCCAGTCTTCTCAGGAACAAGACAGGATATTTAAGGCAAGAGTTCCCAGGAGTTCCCACTAAAGCCCCTACCAGCCACGTCACTGGCCAGTAAGGAATGCAAGTAAGGAAATAACTTGGAAGGAAGACTGTCAGAATATGCATGACTCAGTCTATGCAGTGCCCTTCCTACAAGGAAGAAGCCTGCAGTGCATGCAGTTCTGAGTGTAGTTTAGCTACCTAGTCATGTTTTGGGTGCCAGCACATTGAAGCGCACTCTAGTTGACTGGAAGTGTTCAGTTCGTGTGCCTTTGAGAAAGTAACTGTTACTCCTGCCCAAAAGGAACTGTGACACTGCAGCTCGTTGCAAAACATTGCTGCATTGCAACACTGGGTTAGCAGAATGCACACAATTCCTATGCCTTTCCACTGAAGGAAGAAGAAAGTGAGCAAGAACTGTTTATCACAACATTTAAAGGATCCAAAAGCACACAGAATTAAGAACCTTTTTCTAAGACCTGTTCCTGCAAAATCCTTCCCATTTCAGTTCTGCCATTCTTACTCCTTCACCCTAGGCCACCGCTGAGACTCCCACTAGTGTCAGAGCAGTACAATTTGCCCAATACACAATAAAATTTGCACACCTCTGAGAAGCTGGCCTGCCCCATTCACCCGTTGGCCTCCACAGTCAGAGCTGTCATACAGCAGATCCCTGGAGCTGGTACTTGATATGGTGCTGAAAGTATCTGGAAAGTATCTTTGTCTCAGCTAGAAACAGATTAGCAGCACATTTGTGCAGGAACTTAACTTCCTAGATAGTATTTCTCTTCCATTTTCTGAATTAACAACTAAAAAAAGGAAAAAGTAACATAGCTCAGATGTACTCACATGAAATCCGACTGGATTTTGTGGGACCCGCTTGCCATGGATTTGAATTCCACACCTTCCAAATCTATATCTTGGGGTAAACACCACTCCACCATGTTGCCTGTGGAGAAGCAAATTTATTTGGGTAAGCTTGAATACAGTACTCATTGCTAAAGTGAAAACACCATCAACAGCAAGTTGTTGCTTTTATAGTACCGAGATGCCAGTAGCAGTGCCCTAACACAACTCCTGAACTCCTAAATTGTCGCAGACAGTAGCGAACATACAATACTCCACACATCTTTTGCAAGCATCGCTTTTTACACTCAGATGTTGCAGGACTTTGGGGGTCATTTCTGAAGCTAGTGCTAGTGTTTATACTTGACAATCACAGAGCAGCTACAATTTTACCTGACAGTGGATAAGCTTTGGTCTACACGAGTATCCCATAAAGCATAGACTTGGCTTTTTAGGATGAATTTCTGTGATAGCTCATACTACCACCAATACCATCCTATTGTGTGGCAGGGCTGGTCGGACATCATCCATCACCACTACTTCCCTGAAATCTCTTAGATTTTATTTAGGACAGGAGGAGTTAGCTGTAGCTTTATATGAAGGCTGAGGCAATCCACCTACTGCAATGTGTTTGTGTATGCTAGAATAACCAAACAAAAAAGCACATAAACTACAAGCTAGATCAAGATTAGCAAACATCTGTCACCTGCCAACCGAGCCAGAAAGCATGCAGTTGTTCAGGGGAAAAGGCCACCTGAGGAGCCTGATCCTGGAACAGATGGTATCAGAGAAGTCACAAAATGTCTCTAAAGCAAATGAAGTACAGCAGGAAGTTTGCCATGGACAGAAAAAGGGTCAGTTCTCACACTTTCTCATGCCAGCACTTCAGAGCCTAACCCGCTCACCTGGGCACTCCCCCTGCACTGAGCTGTGCTCCAGGTTTACCCACCAGCTTTCTGTTTTCTGTCAGTCTGCCCACAGCATTTGAAGTAATGTGGCTTAGTTTTAAAAACAAGGCAAACAAACATTCTTCATTATAATGCAATGGCAAATGCAGCACAAAAGGTCCTTCCCCTGCCCTTTGTTGGTAAGCATCCCAGCTGTGCTTGCATGGACAGCATACATTTGGCAAAGCCTTATGCTCAGCTAAGACTCTTGGAGATATTTAAATATGAGGCCTCATTTCTGAAGCCTGCCTTTTGTGTCATTACTCATACTGCACAAGTGTATGCCTGCACTCTCGCACAGGAATTGGGCTTAGCTACTGACATTTAAATAGGCTATTTTGATTCTCACATAGATGCTGTATTCAGCAGACCTCCCCCAGCCCTGCCTGGCAAGGACTTCAAAAAACTCAACAGCGTTAGGCATGGCAACAGGAGAAGTTCTGCATCCAGCTAACCACTTGTAGTGCACAAGGAGACCTCTCCCGCAGAGCTGGGCTGGCCGAGGAGCAGCAGCAGCCTCGTGACCCCAGGCACAGCTCTGTGCGATCACACGCGAAACCACAGAGCTCTGCTGTGAAGTGTCTTCGCCTCTGAGGCGTGTGAAAGGCTGGCAGGGAAAGCCAATGACATCATGTCAGCCTGCGCGCTCCCCTGTAGGTTTTGCATATTATATATAGATGCTGGCTTTTGTTGTTTGGGATTTTGTGTGTGTGGGTTTGGTTTTCTTTTTAAAGGCATAAGACGCTTCCTTGAAAGAGTGAGGAAGTCAACTCCTGACACTGTTGCCTCTTAACCACGACATTGTGGTTAAGGCCAGATCTGCTTTTAAGCCTTGCATCACAGAGGATCACTTATTGGTCATTACCTGTAGATTAATACATCAATATGCAAAAGTGCCATCAAGAGCAAAGGAAATCAGCTTTTGCTCAGTTTAGTCACAAACACTGTCAGGTGTAATATCCACTGCAGAGGTGTTGAAGTGGAAATGGCTCTAACAATGTCTGTTGTGGAACATAAGGAAAGAAATAGATCTTTACCCTACATGTGACCACAAAACCAACTCACGTATCATGCAGCTATTTTTTTCTGGGATCTGTCAGGAGCAACCTGCACCTGCACTACTGGCCATTCCTCACGTCACCTTGCCCTGGGAACACACAGGTGACGTGGCAGTCAGAGAACACACGTGGAGATAAAAAAATAAGAAAGTTGGTCTAGTGAAACAGTAGAGCAAACAAAGGAGAGACTTCACCCAGATGCGATAGTGACTGCCAGCCTGCCCGAGGAACCGGAGGAGGGAGGAGGGAGCAATGTTGTAGAAAAACAGGAAGCATTCCCCTTCCCTGTGGAGAAAGCAGGTCTCGTGCACACAGGAAACTTTCCAAGTGAGAATGTTAGAGAGTGGGTGAGTGATTTTGCTGAGAGTCAAATCTGCAGATCTGATCTCTTGGGAACTGTCTCCCAGCTTCAGGTCAGGTCAGAACCAGCACTCAGTTTCTGGTGTACAAAGTTAAGGATGTTCTTCCTCTTTTTGTTGTATTTTATTTCCACTGTATTTTCACATCCTTACAGAAATATTGGCACTAGCGTTTGGGGGTCATCACCTGGCCCTCCTCACCAAGAGCTTTAGGGTGCTCAGATGTGCAATGCTATCATGTTGTGCCAGGACGTCAGAAGCCACCACACTGGCTCCATTTCCTGCATGGAAGAAATGTGGGACAGAAAAACAGAATATTTGCATGTTCACTGGTGCAAAACGGATTACCTCCCTCTCTTTCCTCTTTGTCTCTCCCGGCATTACTCACACAATACTTAAAGCCAACAGAGTGTGTTGGACCTCTACAAAGTTGACTATTTCCATTTCCCCTGCAACAGAGGTGAAGAGAGCTCCTTTTCCAGTGCCACAAGGTTCATCATGCTGGAGGCGAGGACAGCACCACCGATTTAGAAGCTGCCTCTGGTTCTTGTGTTCAGACACTCACACAAACATTGACAGAGGCACAGGGACACCAGAACTGTAACAGTGACCTGGCAGCCCCATAACCTACCTTTGTGAACTCCTACATACAACTGCTATACACCGAGCTCATCTGCTTCAAGCCCTTCTAAATTTAGGAGGAAAACTGTTGTGTTCTTTATTGGCATAGCCACCATTTCATCCTTCTACAGTAAAACATATCTCACCCAATTGCTTGCCTGTAGTTGAGCAGACATTACCTGGCATAACTACCTGCCCAGCTACCACCAGATATTCTGCCTTTCATATGCCTCAGCAAGCTGCCAAAGGAGGTCTGCTGTGCTTTTCCTGGGCAGGATCAAGCAGGTTTCCAGCTCAGACATCAACTGGATGATTTCCTTTAAGTCACACACAAGGATCAGATACCCTGACGAACATTACAGAAGTCCTTCACACCATCTGATGTGGTTGACTCAGGAGCTGCCATATCCTCTTTCTGACCCTAGCAAGTTCACACCACTGCAACTTCAACATCATTTTTTCCAAGTCCATATCCTCCATAGGGCACTTAGGCTCTCCAAGCTGACATTTGTTGATGTGTTCCTCAGTCCTATCATGCTCCTTACATTCATCATCCATAATGAATGGATGCTTATCCATGCTCCTGAGTAGCAGCAGGAGGCTGAATCTTCCTGGACTTGACAGTCTACTCCAAGGCTGATGACACTCAGCATTAACTGCACATCACATGTGAGAAGAGCTGTTTCACAGCTTTCCCTGGACTTCATTCAAAGCAACAGCTGGTTCAGACAAACTCCTGAGAAAGCTCAGCTTCCTGCCAAGCAAGAAAATCTCACCATTTCATAGAAGGCGTATGCTCTTGGATTGAAAGACAACCTGCTGTTGTTGCAGTCATCCAGACTCTTTCATGTTTTGGATACTTAAGAGAAACACCTCCCCTTTCCATCTCTTCTTGGAAAGATGACATCCAATCTCATCCTGGATTTTGATGAGTCAAGAGCCTCTAACCTCTAGACTGAAGACACATCCCTCTGATGCAGTATGGAAGGGGTAACTTCTTGAAAGCCCTTGGGTGTTTCAGGACATAGCAGCCATGCTGTCTGGCAGTGTGCATTTCTCACAGCACATCACACCTGAGGTTCCCTTCACTACTTCCTTAGGATTTTTAGTTCAAGATGGGAATTCAGTCTTTACTGTCAGGGTCCTCTTGTGAGCATCATGTCAGTTACCTTCCACTTGAGAACCAACCCCACTATGCTTCACAGAGTTCTTTCCTGTCTCTAGTACTTTTGCTATGGATTTGCTAAGGAAGTGCCTGTTTACAGAGGAAAGGGGAGCTTACTCCCACATCTGGATGCAAATGGGATCCTGAAACAACCAAACTAATTCCTAAACTTTCTGAGTGTACCAAGTCTTTCAGCTACACTCTCCTCTTGCCTTTTTACCCCAGGCAGCCAAAAGACCCAACAATCTGTCTCGGGACATCAGACCCCTTTGCACAGCAGTACCTGTGCTCATAGGTACTAACAGGTGCTAACTTCCTATGTGTGTCAAAACATCCTGTTTCGTGTATACCACTGGAGCACAGGACTAGGAAAGCAAAGTTAAGACATTTTCTGAAATGCTGATATACAGATTTGAAATTAATAAACCCTGTCAATAAAAGCAGTGATACGACATCACAGTCCAACAGTACTGAGGGAGATGGATATGGCAGCAAAAAATGGAAAATACATTTCCTTGCCCCTCTCCCGTTCTGGACTGCAGCATTCCTTCAAAGCACTAAATCCCAGAGATCGTACCAGAGGCCAGCCTCTAAACACACTGGTCATCAAGAAACACATAGCCGAGCTGCTGTAGGGGATCATGCCTTGCAAGCCTGCCGGAATCATTCCTGCCACGACCGCCATCCATCACCGATAGCTGCGGGCTGGTCTGCGCCACACCACGGAGAGAGAAGGATGCTCTCAAGATGCTGCTAACAGGTTGGTGCCCTCCAGGCAGCGCTGGGCTGAGGCTCGGACACGCTGCGCTGCCGGGCACAGCGGGTACCCCGGTGCCGTCCCCAAAATCCCTGTGTCGTGACCCGCTGTGGGGCAGAGACACCCGTCCCTCTCCTCGGAGCGGCACCAGGCGCGGCGCCTTCTTCCCGCCAGAACAACTTCTCGGCGGGATGGAGACCACACACGATCTCCCCTGTGCTTCGTTTTCGCAAATGCCCGGGTCCCCCGTGGAGCCGCGGTCCCCCGTGGGGGCACAGGCCGTTCTCCACCGTGTCCAGGGACGCTGCCCCCAGCGCGGCGTGGGGAGCGAACCTCAGGAGGCGGGATGCGGGGAGCGCGGTCCCCAAAGGATGCCTGGCTCCGACCGCATCCATCTTA
>VXBA01004705.1:457239-486947 GCA_013399895.1 Serilophus lunatus
GGGGAAGGGGCGGGCCCGAGCGCGGCACTCCCGGGCCGGGCAGCGGCCGGAGCTGCCCGGGGTCAGTCTGGTCGGGGTCGCAGCTCTGCTGTCCGGTGCCAGCTCCCGCAGGAGCACGGGAGGACTGGGGACAGCTCCTGCTTCACCTCCTCCCGGGGGGCAGAGCCAGCTGCCCGCCTTCTGTCCCGCCAGGCTGCGACTCGGATGCAGACCAGCTGCCCCTCTGGGCAGGAGGGCTTCGGGGGACACCTGCTGGGGCCATCCCACCAAGGGAGTAGGGCAGAGCAGCCTCACACCACCCCAAATTGCTGCGGTGGAAACTGCAACCGGCAAATCTGAAGGAGTCAGGGATACTGATCCGGTATATACTGGTATTGTGTGTATATATGTATCTACAGAAGGGCGTAAAACAGTTTCAGGAGGAACAGGCAGAATCAGCTTGAAGTTGAAAGATGAAGACACAAGCATGACCAAGGCATCCACAGGCAGCCAACTTTTTGTAATTACCGTCCTCGTTATGCTACCACCAATGTCATTAAGTGTCATTAGGTTTAATTTGGTTCCCTAGGTCTTTCTGATTAATTGAATTACCCAATTAAGCAGGCCACAATTAAAAGGAAGATACTGTCATAAAAGCCTTAATTGTCTAACTTTTTTCCTGTTGAGCAGCTCTGAGTGTTCAATACACCATTAGAAGCCCATCATCCATTTTCCTCTGCAGTGGGTTTTGGTTTTTTCCTTTTTTTTGGTACCATTAGCATCCATTTGCTGTGAGCTGCATTTCAGACAGCTCCAACACTGAGTAGGCATTTTGTTTCACAAAGCAAGTTTACTTTGCAGAGCTATAGACCAGAGTAGGTGGTGTTTAGCAGATGGAGTTTTTCATAGAAAGTGACTGGTAAAGAAAAAAAACAACAAACCCTGCACAATATTGTGTTACTGTATAAAGAAAAGCCATATTCTGCAAATACTTGACCACATGCTTTGCTTTTACCATACAGAAAGTGCCAAGCTTCATTTGGATGAATGTATTTTTACATGTTGGTGATGCTAAAGTGACAGCTCGTTTCTCTCTTCTCCTTCATGCCCACAGTGGTGCTGCCACAAATATCAGTCTGTCCCCCAGTGATGCAGGCAGGAAACAAATCCCGAATAAGAATTCCTCCATGATCCACGTGAGCTATTTTTGGTGCAGAGCTGTTTGGTCCCCTTTGCAGTGCAGTCACATCAGTGTTGTCCCAGCAATGAGGGAGGGGATGCAGTGGGAAGAGCAGCCAGTGACAGGGAGAAGAGGGTGCCTGTGCTTGCTCTGAGATACGTGAAATATCTTGCTCTGAGCTCTTGGTTTTTGGTGAAGAAAACCCCATGGGACAAGAGACCTGATGGCACCACAGCTATTGATACTGTTTTGGCCAGAATCCGGGCCTGCTGAGGGCACAGTGTTGGATACATGTGAAAAACAAAGGCCACATTTTCTACTTTGTTATTTCACAAAAATTGAAAATATCTTGGCCAGGGGATAATATTATCCTTTTAGAAGAAAAAACTCTCCTGCCAAAGCAAATGAGCACATCTTCCCTCCAACTGAGGGCTAAGAAAATTGCCATCGGATCTTTGAGGAGTCCTCTAGAAAAAACATACCATGAAAATGTAGTGACTTTTATTTAGAAGATACAAAATTAACAAGTTGGGCCTTCTTTAAACAGCAAGTTTTCTCCTTTATACATCTGATCCCTGCTTAGAAAAATGGATACAAAATTTAAAAAGAAACCTTTTTTACAAGTGAGATTGAGAACTGTGGTTTGAAGGACTTTCACTGCTCAGTTATTAGTCAACAAGTAGTTATGGGGAATAAAAACATTATTTCTTCAGATTTAAAATAACATGTTGCAATCCAACACTCCAAGTACCAAACATCCGATTAATACAATCAGATCACAGCAGTACTAAAATGGTTCTGGATCTCAGCTGGCCAGATGCTGCAGAGACAGCTTATTATAGCAAAAAGCAGCCAATGCTGGCACTCCCAGGCTTTTGGACCTTGCTCAGGGTTAGGCACAGGGAGACACAGCAGCTGCATTTCAGGCTCAGAGAGGCCACACAGCAGCAACAGGCTCTGTGCCTGCAAGAAATACTAGGAATACAAGAAATACTGGCTCTCTGAACCAGATACAACCAGTGCTGAGTTCCTGGCATACCCTCCTGATACCACTTTGGGGGCCTGTATCAAATGAATTGTTCATCACAGTCTAAACAGGCAATTTCAGAGAGCCATATGGCCATACTTTTCATTCAAGAAAACAGGTTAGAAGAGCAGAGATCTCAGACCAATATGTCCCTTTGTGTTCTGGTGGGAATTGCCCTTGATATGTGCTTAGGAAAGCAGATGCTGGTTCTGAGAAACCCTCATCTCATCTGGGCTGCAGCCACTACCAATTTCTGCATCTCTCTAGCAGTTCTCAATGCTAAGAGAAAAGACTTCTGTAACCTTGTTACCAGTTAGTTAAAACTCCCTCTAGTCCAGGCTCACGAAGACACAGAAGATCTGTGCTTTTTACAGAGAAGTACAATGAGAGTAGGCATTGACCTCCTCATGAGTGACCCTACCTGCAGGGCTGCCTTCACCAAAACAGGCAGATTCTCCCTCCACTCCCTTGAAACCTCAAGATGAGCACCCTTACAAAGACTTGTGTATTACTGCTAACTCTCTCCTAAGATCTTTTTTGCATTACACAGTTATAAATTTATACATTGTAAATTAGGCTACTGACCTCTCCATGCAGGCTGCAATTCTTGCCCAAACTTGATGCCTTAAGGGATATGCTTAATATTTTAGAGAACTCACTTTAGCTAGGTAGCTGGGTAACTTGGAATATTAAGGGCCAGAAAAGCCTGTGTTGCAGTGTGTTTGCATTCTTTCTATAGATAAGTGGGGTAGTAAGTCAAAACATAGAGTTAGGCTTCCAGACCTCCTAGAAGCTGGACATAGGTGGGGTTAGGTAACAAGGGACCATCCTGTTGGATGCTTAAGGGACATAGTAGTAAGATGGACTTTAGTTGGATAGTATGGGGGGAGAGCACTCTGAAAGTTATAAAAATGAGGAGATTGTTAGGATTTTTCTCTTCAGATCACTGGACATCACCAGTAAAGCTGCTTTTCTCCTTCATTCCGTGTTTCTTAATTTTTTATCTGTCGCTTTTCAGGCAACAAACCAAGACACATATAAACACAGGAAGTGAAATTCAGACCTAAAAGAAAAAAGCACAGAGCTTCATCACCACAAGACTAACAACTTATATGAGTAAAGCCCACAAAGACTGGATCTCTGATGGGATTATCATGGAGCAGACTAGCTATCAGCAAACAGTATGCACCTCGCAGGCCCCAGGAAGCTGGAGAAGGGAAGAGAGCACAAAAACAAGGAGAGGACTCAGACTCAGAGAGAGTCCTGGCTCCCAGGAGAGCTAGTTGCAGGCACAGCAAACCCACACCCACATCAAAACCCCTCATCTACCAGGCAACTGTGGACAGGTGCTGCCAAGCTCCAGATGTCTCCCATTAGCATTGGCTCAGTTGTTGGGGTGGTTATAAACGTGCCAGGGCAGCAGAATGGTTCTCCGTGGGGTATCTGGTATCCTTGGGGCCCCCTCTGCTTTTACAGCTGTATGTAGCAGGGGTTATTTTTATTTGGTTGACAAGTTTAAGGTAAAAAAGAGGGGAAGGTTGGTGTGTATCATTCTTTAGGATGCAATAGTCTGGTTTCTGTGTGTGATTAGAATAGTGAATAAAGTATTGGTGGATAGAGGAGCTCTCTTGAAGGCTTACTGAGAAATGCATTGGCTTCTGAGCTGTATCTGGCTTGCACCAGTAAGACAAAAGGCAAAGTCTGTTGTTGCATGAGCAGTAGCTGAATGGGTTTGTACTTGTAAATTCTGGAGTGCTCTCTGTCAACCAAGGCTGTCTAATGACACCTGTAAGTGAATAAGGTTTCTGTGGGGTTAGGGTGGGGGAGTGTGGTCAGCGGAACTGGTGCCCTTGATGAAGCAAGGAAGCAGATAGCTAATCTGTGTAAATAATGCTGTCTTCCTCTCCTCTACCCTTCTTCCTCTAACAATACAGGCCAGTATCAGCTATACCTGTTCTGTTTTATGTGGTGACATGGATGACTGGGACAACAGCAACGAATTCATTCAGCGACTGGATTTTTCCAGTTGTGGTGAAGAGAGCGAAGACAGAAGTGTAAATGAGGAAGACTCCCTGAGCTCGAGCCCTCCCAGGAGCTGTGAGATCCAGAAGTGGCAAGAGAGCAGTCCTCTGCCAGCAACCCCTCAGAGAAAGCTTAGTGACATTTTCCTGAGCAGGACGAAAGCCTGGGTGAGTCCCACCTTGAAGGCTTCCCCAGCTGTGGGCAAGAGCTGGAGTAATGCTGAGACACCACTGCACATCACCTGGAAGAAGCTGCAGCTGTGTGACACCCCCCACACTCCCAAGGTAATGGATGTATCAACTCTGTGTCTGAGCATGCAAGACCTCTGGTGTCACTGTGGTGGTGAGGGGATCTGTTTCTAACTCTGTGAAAACCATTTTTAATGTTACTGTTGACAGCCTGTACTCTTCCCTTAGAAATATGGGCCACGAGCTAAGGAAGGGTTATTCTGTGAATATGAATAGAAACCTATGTGTGGAAGCAATTGTCTTGACTCCTTCAAAGCTGTTGTTAAAACTAATTAGCTGGTATTGGGTCAGTCTGACTTGGAAATCACCATGTGCTTTGGCTGCTCATGTACGCTTGACGCTCTGCTTAGGGGAGTGGGTGTCTGTAGCATCTCTGTAGGAGACAAATGCATCTTACTTGAGGAAGCTTATCACTAGGGGGAGATTGGACAAGCAGCTGCCCTTACTGCTCTGTTCAGCACATTTTTGGATGCAAGTGGACTTTCTCTTGAAAGTTGGAAATGTTGCTGTGGCTGGGATATACTTTGGCAAAACTGGATTACTTATCTAGCTGAGCTAATTTCTTAGGCGAATGATCCCAGCCTCTATTTTCTGTGAAACTTTTCGTATATAATGCAATGGCTTTTTGTCTTCTATAAGCACAAGTGGAGACTCAGCACCAGCTTCTCTGTTACCGGATAATTTCTGGTGTGTGCAATAGTTCCTAGCCATCAAAACTTGGAGTAAAGTGGAGCTGTTGGTCTCTCTCTCAGTATTTCTGCTCTACTGATAGACTGGTTGCACCTCTGCTTAAGTGGTGCGCAGAAGATCTGTCCTTTTCAATACTTCTGAGTTAGGATTTGATTTCTGTCCTCCAAAAACCTGTTTATGTGGAGAGGACGGTCCTCGGGCCATGCCACTCTCTAGAGGAAAGCAGCTCTGAATGGCATCACTCCAAGAATTTTCTGCAGTGACCCTTTATAAAAAAAAAAAATCTCCCCAATTTCGCACCTTAACATATGTGAGAGATCATTCTGGTTTTGCTATAGCTAATTTTCTCCCTAGTAGCTAGTACTGTGCTGTGGGGTTTTTCGATTTAGTAGGAGAATAGTGTTGCTAACACACTGTTGTAGTTATTGCTGAGTAGTGCTTACCTAAAGTCAAGGACTTCTCAGTATCCCATGCTCTGTCAGTGAGCAGGAGCACAAGAAGCTGTGTGGGAGCACAGCCAGGACAGCTGCCAGGAACTAGCCAAAGGATGTTTCATACCAAAAGATGTTGTGCTCATTATGTAAACAGGGGGAATTATCCAGGAGGGGCCGATCAGTGTACTGGGCTGGGCATTGGCCAGTGGGTGGTGACCAATTCTATTGTGCATCACTTGTTTGTCTTGAGTTTTATTTGCCTGGTTTTGTTGTCTCTTTTTATTGCAATAATAATTATTATATTTTAATTATTAAATTGTTCTTACCCTACAGGTTCTACCTTCTCCTCTCCATCCCACCAGAGGAAGGGATGGGCTCGTAACAAAGGGCTCCTGAGAAAAGGGCTTAGTTGCTGGCTGCAGTTAAACCATGCCAGGGTCTAGAACCTTTTTCAAACCAGTTGGGCTTCTGGTAGTGGAGGGTGCTTTATGTGTGCTCTTGTATAGCTAATACGTTAGCTGGATGCTTCAAGATACTCTGCTGTTGTAGTTTGTCATCTGGCAGCTCATAAGTAGCAATTGCACAAAATCAACAATTTCTTTTCCTTTTGCTTTGCTGTTGTCTGGGAGGAAGGCCTTGGTTTCCAAGCATACTGCAAAATGTTGTCTCTGAATAGCCCAACTCTTCTTATGAACAAGGTTGGTTACATTGGTCTTGAAACATTTGAAGGGTACGATTGGAAGGGTAAAAGAGCACAGCAACATCTAACTGTAGATAAGCACTAGAGCCCCAGCTGGGATGCATGGCAGGTAATTGTATTTTGTAGGTTTGATCGATCCTGGAACAGATTGCTAAAGCTGGTTATGGTGACTGCCCTACACTGTATGGCAGCAGCTACTCTCAGATGATGTTACAGGGAGACAAGTCTCCTTGATCATGAAATAAAAATGAAGCCTCTGTAGGGCAGATGGGAATTGTGTGTGTGCACACGTCAACAGGCTGGAATGGTATTTGACATCCCTTCCTTGGCTTGTGGTTAGACTAGAACATAGACACCACCCTAACAGAGCTTCTAGGCTGCTGAGTAAATTGGGCTTGGACATGTACTGTTTTTTAATACATCCATATGCAGGATTTTCCCATCCAGGAGCAAGGAGATGCTGACCAGAGCTTGAGAAAGGCCAAGAATAATTTTTGGGATCATAGTAAACCAGGAGCCAAACCTTTGAGTGCAATATAGAAATAAAGGAATATCCCAGAAGTAGCTATATCCATCAGTGTGGCATTAGTTAGGAGGGTGCAGGATCTTGCTTTGAGAGAAAGGAGCAACTCTAGGTGAGTGGAGATATGGCTCTGGAATCATAAGAGTGAGACCACTGCTGGATGGAAAAGATGTAAGAGTACCTTGATATTCTACAGGGAGAGTTTTGGGCTCTTGAAAGGGCTTTTAACTAAAAGAAAGCAATATATAAAAAATCCTTTAGACTTTATACTGCTCCCTTGAACAAGTCAAAAATGAAATTATATTTTTAAAAGCTGGTGGTTACTGAAGGAGTCAAATTGGAGTGAGTAGATTTTTTTTGTCTCCAACTCGAGTGGTGTGCGTCTGACGTTATGCTTACTGTGGCCTGAGGTCTTGGAGTAGTACATGAAACCCAATGGACTGTGCTGTGGGAAGCTGAAGTATAGAAGATCCAGAGGTTCTTTCTGAACTTAAATTTCTGAATCTCTGGTTTTTATCTATGAAGAGAAATGTTTGGGTTTTTTGCTTTGCCAGTAGCCATATAAAAAGTATTTCTACCAACCTCCCCTACCTAATACTGCTTATTGTTGGGGAACCACCGGGAATCTTGAGTGGTGTACCAGCTCATCTCCTGACAAACCTGCCCTGACCAAACTGATGCAACAGTCCATGCCTGGCAGAACTAGGTCTTCCATGTTAATGCAACATATGACACAATCTCTGTCTCTGTAGGTGGGAAAGAGGAGCAGCTGGCTCCTCTTGAGAACTGTGCTTGCCAAAATGACTCTTCAGGCCTCGCCCAAGTGAACAGGGTATAGAATCTGAAAGGGCTTAACAAAGAATGAAATGCTTTGTGGAAGAAAACTCTCAGGACTAAATTAGGGACATAGGGGTTTAATAAGTCAGCTGTCCCAAGGAAGGGAGCTGAGTTTTCCTTAATTCACAGGAAAACAGAAGTTTTACTGTGGCACAGCAGGCACAAAAACATTTTGCTGGTTTATTTGCAGTTTTCTTCTCTCTCACAATACAGAGCCTGTTATCGAAGACAGCTTTTCCTTCACCTGGGACAAAGGTCCCACCTAAAGGCTACCGACATCTGAGATATACTCCTGGTGCTGACTCAGATGACTCTACCCAAGCTTCTCTTGTCAACATTAATCCCTTTACACCGGAGTCATATCGGCAAACGCTCTTTCTTTCAAGTGGCAAGAGGAAGACCAGAGGAGAGCTGTAAGTGAGCTCTTCCTAAATAAAGACTGGAAGCACACTGTTTGAAGGAGATAAGTAATGGAGTCATTCAGTTTCTAGACTTATTTGCTAACAATGAATCATTCACTTCTGTAACATTCATTGCTACAGAGCGAACATCAATAGACATTTAAAGGTAACAGAAATAAAAATCAATCACTTCCTTTGTTCAGAAATGTAAGTGGAGGTGCTTCACCAGTATTAAGGTGGTGAGGAGAATGATACCTCTGGATAATGTCACTCTGTCCCCTGGCCAGTGCTGAAGTTGCTTTGTGGAGGCTTTCAAAATGGAAACAAATATTTCCTAACCTGGGACTGCAGTTTTTAAGGCCTCAACTAAAACCTTGTGTATTAACTCTACAAAATACATTTTTAAGCTGTGAAGCAGGATTTGGAAGTTCTTTTAAAAGATGTTATGAAATTTAATTTTTAATTTTTTCATATCTCATTTGGATTGCTGCTCTGAAATGGTAATACCTGACTTTCCTAAACTTCTGTTATAGGAAGGATCCTGGTCCAAGGAGCCAGCTGAAACAGGAGCTACCTACACAGGTGAGTATCTGTGTATTTTCTGGCCATAGAGCAGATAAGATGCTTTAAGAGACTTGGTATCTGATGAAATTCATTCTGTTATTGGAGTATAAATCATGGCATCATGCCACAGGGTGGATGGCTATGACAGAATAAGTCCAAGCTGAATGTTTTGTTAATATTTGTTTGATATGACAAACTTGGAAATTACTATCTCTAAAAGATCTGAAGCTTTGATGCATAATACTAAAACTCATTGATTTTGGTCAGGAGGTCTTCCTACAAAATATAATTTGGGTTCCTCAGAGGGAGCTGTATTACTACACTATTGAATTAGCATAAATAGGGATTGTACTTCTGTGGTTCAAAAAAGCAGGTATATTGTTGTCCCAGTGAATCTGTGTACTGAGCATCTTTGGATGTGAGTGGAATGTGGCTTCTCTATTGCGAATAACATGGACCTGCACTGCAAGACTACAAGGGCTGAGCTGTGGATAAGTACCGTGGGCGGAGTTTGAATTGCAGAAGTACCAATGGCACATGTGTGAAGCAAGGTGGCAAATTCTATACTCTCTGTAGGAAAATGTCCAGCTGGGAGGTGTTTGTGCCTTGGGGTCCAAGGGAAGGCCCCACCACACCTTAAGTAGCTACAGGACAGCAAACACTGTTTTACAGCTCCAGAGTTCTCTTGCTATTGCCAATGGTGGCGCTTTGCTGGCCAATCTCAGCAGCAGGGTGTGTTGGCTTTGGTGTGAGGTCCTATGTACTCCCAGCTGTGATGGCAGAGTTGGGCAGTTGGTGTGGGAGCCCATGGCCTAGAGTGTTCTTCCCTCTTCCCCATTTTATCTGGAGGGATGCTACCTATCTAGCTGACTTCTGGACAGCAAGCCAAGCCTTAATTAAATATCTTCATTCAGATGAGGTAAAAAATCTCTCTTTCAAGGGACTGCTCAGGAAAATAAGCATCTTGTCTGATGCAAATAGGTAGAATTGTTCTTTGTAGTTGCTTATGGAAGAATAACGATACCCTCTAGCCGAGCAGACTGGTATTGCAGAAAAATTGATCATGAAAAAACACCTATAGAACAAATCTGCTACCAGGCAACATCCAGGGCTGCCACAATTAGTGTGTTCCCCAGAGGAAAATCTCAAGTAACTTGTGATTTACTGAAGTGTTATTCTGCTTATATGCTGATCAGATTGACTATGTAATAGACATAGTTGTGTACTATGAGGTATCTTTATTCCTAAGCTTTTTAAGATAGTGCAAAATACAGCTGCCTTATGAAATGCGACCTGTTGTGAAGGGCTGCTGTTTCATGTGAACATCACTGATGGTGAGGACCAAATCTTACCCCCTCCTCTTTAAGGTCACATACCATGTACCATAGCAATCACAGCAGTGGTTTCTGTGGAAATCATGCTGTCCCTGTAAGGGATGCAAGAGCATGAAGAAAAATCACTTAGTCCACTCTCTTGTTCACTTCATGCTCCACTGCTTATCTTTTCTTTATTTATCTCCCCTGCCAGCAAGCATCACTCTACAAGCAGTACCAGCAGTTCCTATTTCCCTAGTGGCCATTATTGTAACAATAATGATGTTCCAACTGTTCTGCAGGCTTTCAACCCTTTGTGGAAAAGTGTCTCTGGGTGAGAAATCAGTGGGAATACAAACAAATACACTGAGACCAGCTAATCTGCCATTAGTCAACAGCTGGCGCTTTCAACTTAAAGAGCCAGAACTGATGCAGAATGGCCTTGCTGCAGGCAACCTCACTGCTCTTAGAAAAGTGGTGAAAAGTAGGCTGATGGAGAGGGAGGCCATGGTATTTGCTGGTGCTTAAATAGCCAGTAAAGCGGCTGTTACATAGCTGGAGCCTGTGAAGCCAACACATAAAGCTTATTTCCTGAGTTCAAAATAGGCATTAGCTCTTATTTAAACACAAATTCAGTACATGAGTCTGGCTATTTCAGAGGTCCTGGAATTCTACCTACCAAAGCTGGTAATGGGTCTTGTCTCTTGACCAGTTACTTTGGTGTTTTGTTATTGCCTGCTGGTCTTTCCTGGCTGACTCCATCCGCTGTGGGTCTAGAAGCTGGTGTGGACTGCCAAGAGAAGAGATGTGATGGCAGTAACCCAAGAAGGCTTAGGCATATACAGCCAAATAGACTAAAATTCCCCTTAGCTGCAATTTCTACCTCTGTGGCTAGCAACTCATGATTTTCTATGAACTAACCAAACAAAACAGCCCCATAACTTGGCAAAACCAGGCCAAGATGGCCCTTGGTAGGTGGTTGGAAGAAATACGACATGGTTAAGTGAAAGGTAGCATTTCAAGAAGAACTGGCGGTGCATCTGCATGTGTGCCTGGGTGAGCATCCAGGATGGGAGAGGGAGCAATAGGGGTGCTCTGGGAGCAAGTGCTATGCACCTCTGAAAATATGACAGATGTTATTAAGTCTTTCAACTCATACTTTTTTTTGCTGTTTTTGTGACCTTGTAGAGATACACACTGAAAGAGAGCAATATGGTTTCCCGCTACAAGAAGGAGTTCCTGGAACTAGAAAAAATTGGTGTGGGGGAATTTGGCTCTGTCTACAAGTGCATCAAACGCCTTGATGGATGTGTTTATGCCATCAAACGCTCCAAAAGGCCTCTGGCAGGATCCTCGGATGAGTGAGTGTGCTAGCTAGAAACTGCCAGTTGAAATGATGGGCATGTTCTTGAAAGGTGTGAGGGGGGAGGAGGGAGTGTGGATGTAAAGGTGTCTGGAGGAGGGCACGAGCAAAAATTGTCAGCTGTTGCACTTACAAGTAACAGTTAGAAGAGTGGGGGAAGATATCCAATAGGTCTACAGTGATATAAATGTCTAAGAAAGGATGAAGTCACGTGTATTGCAAAGTGAGACGATAGCTTGCTTGAACTCCTTGTGTCCATCCAGATATTTTCTTTAATAACTGATAAGTAGTTGATTTGATAGGTCCCTGCACTGCTGTGTGGCCAGCACTGCTCATGTCTGTATTGACCACCTTATGGTGTCCTGCATGATAAAGTCTTTGAACCTGCTGCTGCCTTTCTCTCTTTAAAAAGACTTGAAGACTTGATCAGTGATTATTTTGACAACTGCTCAGCACGTTTAAGGAAGGGCAGGTTTTGCTGCAGCAGCTGAGAGCAAGCCAGTTTGTCTGTCAAAACCCAAGAGAGATCTGAACACCTTTGCTCTCCCTTTCTCAAGCTAGGCTGCAAACCTGGCTTCTCGAGCAGACTCTAGCACCTTGTCACCTCTGTTTTTCCTCTGTGTGCTTCTTTAGGCAACTGGCACTGCGTGAGGTTTATGCTCATGCTGTCCTTGGACACCATCCCCATGTTGTGCGCTACTACTCGGCCTGGAAAGAGGATGATCACATGATTATCCAAAATGAACACTGCAATGGTAAGAGCTGGGACAGCTTTAAAGGTCGAGACCCTGGAGTGATTGTAGTTACTCTTTTGTAGTTAAATATGGGACATCCTGGCTTACAGCAAAGCAAACTGCACTGGGGCTACTTTCCATGAAGAGTCCAGTAAGGGTTCATCATATTTAGATAAAGCTCTGAATGGTGCCAGTGTATTAGAAGCAACGAATACCCTCGAATTTCTGGGATTGTAACTGCTCCTCTGTGTTGGCTGGCCTGGAAAAGCTGACATTTAGAGCTGTGCCTGGCACTGTCCAGGTAACACCTGATAAGAGTGACTTGAGCAGCTAACCTAAGAGCCATGCACCTTGGCAACAAATTCTTCTTAATGAAGGTGGGTAATGGTTGGAAGAGTAGCTACCTGGTTGAGAGGAAGGCACCTTGCATTTTGACTAGAAAAAAAAAGAGTTGACAACTGCAGAGGAATGGAGCAAGTAATGTGGCAAAGTGTAAACGGGGTGCTTACTTGGGTTTGCCTTTGGCCATACCGCTGAGAGAAATTTGAGAAGACACTTCTGACTACCAGAGTAGCTGAAGGCAAGTATGTAACACTCATCTTTCAGCTGCACTTGTAGTCTTGGAGCTCAGTGAAAACTGATGATAGCTGTTTGGAGTAATACCTTCAAATCTGGTGGAGGTAACCATGGAATGTGGTGCTCCTTGCTGCAACACTGATGTATTGCTTGTTCTAGAGGATGAGAATCCAGGACTAAAGGAGAAGTGGTGAAAAGTAGGCTGATGGAGAGAGGCAGGCCATGGTATTTCCTAGTGCTTAAATATCCAGAGTGCCTCAATGGAGACCCATAAAACCGTGTCAAATGTAACATTCTTCAGTTGAAAATCTGCTAATGGGAACTTAACTTCCGTATTCCAGCATTCATACATGTGTTACCTGCTGTAAACATAGCAGAAGTATTTAGTTTTCCCCTGTTCACTTGCAGCAGCACCAGTGTCACTACTAGGTCAGCCCTCCTGGTGCTGTAGGTAGAAATGGAGCTGTTCAGAGAGCAGGAGATGGGGCGTTCTGAGGCAGTTGAAAGGCTGAAGCTGAATGGTGATGTCTAAGGTTTGACCGCTAGAGCATAGGTTACCTGATCTGATTGTCACTAGCAAGCCTGTAAATGCTCTAGATAGTAGTTTTTACTACACAATTTCAAACGTACTGCTCCATAAAACCACATCTCTGACTGACTGTTTTCACCTAGGTGGGAGCCTCCAAGATGTGCTGCTGGAAAATGCAAAGCTTGGTCAGTATTTCCCAGAAGCAGAGCTGAAGGAAATATTGTTGCAAGTCTCCATGGGGCTAAAATACATCCACAACTCTGGCCTTGTGCACCTGGATATCAAACCTAGTAAGTATAGTGTTTTCCTCCTTTGTGGCGGATCTTCCTAGTGACCCTTCAGGGATATGACCTGCAATAGGTGCTTCTGATTGGACCTATTGTAGTATTTCAAAGGAAAGATGGCCTCACCCTAAAAAGTGAATGTCTTCTGTCTGGCCTTTTTGTTGGTTGGAGTTTATTTTCGTTTCTGCTTGTACTGCTGTTTCAAAAGTAAGCCTTCTCGGAGTTGGTAGCATATTACTTTTGTCTCATGACCATAATCCTGGCTCATGGGAATTGCTTTCATACCAGTGGAACAAGTAGGACTGCTAATGAAAATGGGGACTTCCTTATTTGCTGCTGCCTTGTTGCACAACGCTTGACTTTTCTATGTGTACCTACCCCGAGGGATTAAGCTCCTGCAAATATAGTAACAAGGTTTCCTTTTTGCAGCTGAGGTTGGGCACCTCCAGGGCAATGCTCCCCACAGTCACACACTGGATATTCTTACAGTGGAGCTCCTTTTTCCTGCTGAAACCATGTTCTAGCTTAGAGGGCTGTAGTGGATTAACCCGGGCTGAGTGCCAGGGGCCCACTACAGCCACTTTCTCACTCCCCCTTGCCCAGCTATAGAGGAGAGAGAGAATATAACAAAGGCAGAGGGAGGAGAAAGCTGTTGTAACTTGTGCATAAAATATCCTGGTGAAATCAACTGTCTTCTGTCAGCTATGTTTCTGAATACATGAGCTGGGCAGAGAGCAAAGTAACTTAGGAAGCATGTGCATAGTTTCTCTGGCTGCAAAGCTTCACTATTTTGACAGGTGGGACTCTTATAAAGTTGTCAGGCTGCTGCAGCCTGACCACTGATACCACACTTGCTAAACTTCTCTGTCTTGCAGGTAATATCTTCATCTGTCACAAGCTGCCAGTTGCAAGCCCTGCTGGGCAAGAGGAGAGCGACAGTGAAGACGAATTCTCTTCTGGTGTGGTGTATAAGATTGGTAAGTTTTAGCCTCCTTTACAACTGCTTTAAGATTAAGGGCTGCCCATTACTGCTTGATATGGCTCTGTCACGCTGGCTGAAAAGCGTGAAATACTGATGGCATAGTCCTGAATATCCCAAGTACCTACCAGCATTCATTTCTTGAAGAGAAGTACTAGAAAGCTGGTTCTGAGCCTGGATTCCTCAGTAGGAGCAGGCTTGCTCTTTTACTTAGTATTTCCTTGTTACTCTGTTGGTGCCTATAGAAATGCAGGCTTTTATTCATGGAGAACTAAATCAGTTTGCTTCCATTACATTCCAGTTGCTTGTTCTTTGTCTCAGGTGACCTTGGACATGTGACATCAATAACAAACCCTCAAGTGGAGGAAGGAGACAGGCGGTTTTTAGCCAATGAGGTTTTGCAAGAGGTACAGTTGCGGGCAGAGTGGTGGGGAGCAAGTGGGGAAAGATCAACTGCAGTGCAGTTGTTAGTCCAGTGTGTTCGGCACCTTATCTCCTCTTTCTTCTGTCTGGTCTGGCTGTGAAATCAGCAAAACTAATGCTTTATTATGAACACAATAGATGTGGGTCTTGTCATGTAAATATTTACAATACTCATTGGATTATTGCCACTATTTCCTATGAGAGATCTATGGGACAAAACCTGTATCAGTTTGAAGACATTTGATTTGCACACCCAGCTGAGATTAAACTGCTGGATGTGATTACTGAGGAATATATTCCCTCAGACAAATGCCTTGTACAACAAGCACTGAACATGTAGTAGGGAGGGGTGGGAGGCATAACACACCTCTTTAACTGTAGTTTCATCATTCTGGTCAGTAAATGAGAAGGGAAACAGTATTGAACAACCATCTCTGTGTTAAACAGCTCAGGTATTTAAGTGACAGTAGCTGTGCTGCAAGTGGATTTAGGAACTGCTAGGCTTGTATCGCATGCAGTCTCCAGTTTGACCTGGATGTGGCTAGCTAATTGCTGTGTGGTAAAGGCTGGAGGTACACATATATTGAGCCGTCCTCTGCGTTTGCTGATTTTAATGTGGGCTAGAAGCTCCTTGTGGCTGGGTGAAAAGCCAGTGTGCTGTTTGTTACCAGTACTACCTGCTGTCAGTGCTTTTGTCCTCCAAAGAAGAAAACAGCTTGCTGGGGTGATGAAGGTGATGCCATACCCATGCTTGCTTGGCTGTTTCTCTTTGAGCTTGTACCCCAACCCACCTTTGTTTAGTATAACAAGACGTTCCCTTTCTATAACCTTTCACTTTCTCTCTGCAGCAGTACTGCAACTTGCCCAAGGCAGACATCTTTGCCCTGGCACTCACGGTAGCTCTGGCAGCTGGTGCAGCGCCACTGCCTCACAATGGGGCCATGTGGCACCACATCCGCAAAGGCAATATCCCTCCGATCCCCCAGAAGCTTCCCCATCGCTTTCTTGAGCTCCTTGAGGTGAGGAAGTAGTCTTGACAGGATGGTGGCTCCTGGAGTTGGCATGTGACAAGAGTATTAAACTCTGAACTCCTTTGCCTTCTAGCTTATGATCCATCCTGACCCAGTGGAAAGACCTTCTGCCACAGCTCTCACAAAACATCCTGTTCTCCGTCCTTCATGTGGAAAAGCTGTGCGGCTCCAGGAAGCGCTAAATGTGGAGAAATCCAAGACTGCCATGCTGGAAAGGTAGGACTGACTTTGGCATGCAGGACAGAATGCATGGGCACAACCAGTGCTGGTCACTGGCCTTGGATGTAGGGTGGTACTGATGGGAGATGGTACATGCAGGAATATCCAGCCAGCTCCCACGCCTGGAGCTGGGAGGATGATGGGGCCTGTAGCAGGGATTTGCAGTTCCCAAGCAGCTGTGGTTCACCTCAGGCATTGAGGAGCTGGCTGAGTTAAAGGAGTGAACTTGTGCACTTACTGCAGCCAGTGGTGATAGAAAATATTGATAAAGTAAGCAGCCAGTGGGCAGATGAGGAGTTGATAATGCACTGAGATAGTACTAGCGCAGCACAGAAAGAAGGGAAATATCAAGTGGTGGCAGGCATCCTTTTCCCCCTTGTTCCCTCACTGCTGTTGGCAATAATGTGTTGAGATGCTGGGACCTAGGAACTGCCCCCCTATCCCTCTTAGTGCAGTAGTCAGCTGGGGAGTAGGTTTTTTGCATAGACGGAAGAGCAGCAAGTACCAAGCTAGAAAGACAATGGAAAAGAAGCATGTGCCTTTATTAGGTATTTGTATTGCATGAGATGACATGGATCTAAGTTTCATCCTCCACAAATATCTGAAATGGTGGGAGAAGAGCTAAGCTGGGGTTCTTCGCCCTGGTGCCAGTGTGTTGCTGATACATAGTTTTCTTTCAGTAAATCTTCAGAGCTGATACTTCAAGTAGAAACTGTACAGAGAGCAACATTAATCTTTGTCACCCCCTGGGGTGAAAAGTTGCCTCTCTCCAGCGATGCGGGAGTAGTACAGTAATCCTCTTGTGTGAGATTGTTCATAGCTTGCTTCTGTAGGTGGTGGGGATTCATTCATACATGACATGGTTTTCTTCCTCTCCTCTTCCTTCCGTCTTCCCCCTGCAGGGAACTTAAAGCAGCTCGCCTTGCCCAGACCCTCATGAAGGAGCAAGCCTTAGGAAGTGCCAAGTTGCAAGAGTCTGAAACCTCTTCTAGGCAGAAGAGCAAGCGCCTGGTGGGAGGGAAGAGCAATCGCTCATTTAGCTTTACTCTTACCGGTTATTGAATTTCGGTGTTGTCCAAAGATCTCTGACTGCTGAATGGCCCTGTGAAAGCTGAGGGTCTGCATAGACCAATGCCCCATATTCTCTCTCCTTGCTGTGGATTTTTTTTTTTGTACCCTCATTAGTTTTGATGAGGTGTTTGTTGAGGGAAGAATAACTGGCTTACAGGTGCTGGATCATGGAATTAAGGTTATTGTCCTCAGTCATTTGCCTCTTTAATTTCTTGTTATAGACTAAGTGTAGCTCTGCCACACAAGTGTGAGGGAGGGCATTTTCCCCTCCTCACTTCCCCCTTTCTTTAGCTGGGCCCTGTTATTGATGATTTTGTGGTCTTAATGTCCTGGCTGACTGTGTATCTTTAGAGGGGTGATAGTGGCTGTACCTAGAGACACTCTCTACCTACTCAGTCCTAGAAGGGCCTAGCTGTAGATGCTATGACAGATAGTGTTAACTACACATCAGGAGATGGGCTGGTTACATCGAGGTCCTGGTGGACCTGGGATGCCAGTGGGGGGGGGGGGACAAAGAGTAAAAGAAACACTTGTAAGTAAGGAGCAGAGGCTGAAGAAAAGGTTTCTTTCCCTTAACTTTCAGCAACAAAATACCTGTAACTGCGTAAGCTTTTGCAGACTTAGTCCCTGATTCCCGCCTAGTTTTCTGTCCATCGGCAGGGGCTCCTTGCTCGGGCGGGAGAGATGACTGCGGCGTGCTGGGAGCTGGGTCTGGTACCCGCTTCTCTTCCAGTATCTCGCACGTCGTGTACCTGCCCGCCTGCGAACCGCAGCCTTTCAGCAGGAGAGGAAATTAGAAAAGGCTTTGTCAGATTTTTGGAGTTGCCCATGTACACTGTGGTACGTGTTTTTTGCATGTATGAGGTCTCCCCTTCCCCCCTGCCCCGCTCAGTGTATCCCAGAGCTGTCAGAAGCGGGATGTAGCTTGGTGGGCCCTTGTCGGCTGTGTCTTGGTTGGACAGAGCGCTGCAGTGTTCCGAGGGAGAGCGCAAACTTGATGACTTGGTTTTCCAGCTTTTTCTGAAGTCTGTTTTTATAATGTTGTGCACTGCCGGCTTTTATCTGTTAGCTCCTATCCTTTCAGAACCGAAGCGTGCAAATAAAGATTTTATCCTTGTTTTTAACCGATGATGGGAGTCACTTTTTCTTTCCTCCTCCTTCTCCGCCGCTCCCGGAGAGCTCCCGGCCCCCCGTGGGCCGGGCCGTGACGGCGGGTGTCCCGGGCCGCGTCCCCCGGGCTCGGGGCGCGTTTCCGCCCGGAACCTCCCGCCGGTGCCTTTTCCTGTTCCGGCGTGTGCGGGAGCGGCGCGGGGGGCGCGGGGTTCGGGCGGCGGGGACGGGCCGGGGCTCCCTGGGGCGCTGCTTCAGCCCTGCTTTTCCCTCCTCCCGCAGGCTCGGCGGCGGCATGTGGCGGCGACCGGCGTGGCAGGTAGGGCCGTGCGGGCGGGGGCGGCCCCGGGGACGCGTGTGCTCGGGTCCTGCCCGTCTCCTCCCGCCGCGGGGCCGGCGGTGACTCTGCGGCCGCGGGGGCAGCGCTCCGCCGCCGCCCCGGGAAGGGAGAAAGGGAGGGGCGGGGATCCCTGTTCCCGGGCAGGGACGGGGCCTGTAGGGTGGCGCTGGATCTGCTGCGGGGGGAGAAGCGAGTTTTCCCGCGGGCTTGTGAAATCACGGGTTGTTGTTGCTGTTATCTCTCAAGAAACGTGCGGCACAGCCCGTGAGAGGTTCTGTTCGCGCTCCTGTTCGTGGGTACAAATGCTGGACCTCAGACCTTTCAATACACCGTTCTTCCGGTAGCGCGGAATGGGTCGGGTGTCTTGCCCGTGTGTTAACGGGGCACACGGACACAGCAAATTGTTTTGCAAATTGGATTTCCTCTGGTTTAGCTCCTATGTTCAACACCGGATTGTCAGACATTGCCTTAAGTTTTGTAGCCCCATGTTACAGGAAATAAGCTTTTTTTTTTTCCCCCAGTTCCTGTGCATGGACCCCTTGAAGGAAGTGTTCCTGGGCTTTTCTTTTCCCTTTCTTTCTTCTAGGATAGGATATTTCCTGCCAGCAAGGCCATTCCTTTACTTTTTTCCCCACTTGTCTTTAGCTACAGCACTGAGGTTTTTGTGTCCTTGATTTGGTGTTTGCTCGGGAACAAGGGTTGTCAGTGCATCGTACTGCTCATGGTAACAGAGAGATGTACATTTTGGGCATGACTTGCTAATCTCTGAAGTCAAGCAGAAAGGTGATGGAACGATCAAAGCTATGTGTGGTTTTTGGAAATAAAGCACAAACCTCTATACAACTGCTCCACTTCAAACTTCCCCTTCCTACTAGAGGAAAACAGTAGTTCTTGCACGTCCCCCCAAAAAAAAATCACAAGAGTTGTGGCTATGGACCAGACTTTTCCTTAGGCAGCCTTTTAACCCTGCTTTAACTAGATATTCTTCGAATACTGGTTTCATTTAGCTGGACAGATTTCCTTCCTCAGTCCCTGCCCCCAGTTAGCTATGGGGGGGGGGGAATATACTTACAGAACCTCTGTAATGAATGAAAATGAGGTTGGAGGCTTATGAATGCTGTTCATGCTTTGTGACCTGGAAACTAATGCCTGTCTGTTCCTTCAGGTGCTTCGCCAGTTTGTCAGACATGACTCTGATACAGTTACCTCGTTGGTACTGGAGAGATGTAAGTAGCTCCTGAGATACAACTTAGCTGTTACTCCTCGTGCTTATCTCTGGTTTACAACACCTGAAATATGGCAGGAGGGAAACAGGTAGGAATGGTAGCTCCTCGGTTTAGTGGCTAAGAACATGTTGTTTCAGACACACAGATTCTTGAGTAGCTTCCTGTCTGGTCCTTGTCAAGTCAGCACATTAAAGGGGGAAAAGAAAAACCCTGATACAACCACGTGTAAAAGGCAGTGGATTGGGTCTGCTCTTGTCAGGATTTCCAACACCTGCCTTTAGGTGTCTCCTGTGCATATTTCCCAGACTCCTGTGTGTCTGGGGGACTTGTTTGAGTGCTGCTGCCCCAGCATGATTTGCTGCAGGTGTACACTTCACACTACATTATTCAGCTCACAAGATTGCTGTGCAAGAGTGATACTTCCCTGACCCCCTCCAGTTGTCCTTGAACAAGGAGAAGGGATAAACTGTCTGCCTAGGCCTGGATGTACCTATGCAAAAGTAGTCGCCCTCTAGTGAGGGTGAATTCAGAGGATGGAGTATAATAATGCAACTTCATGACTTCAAGGAAAAAACAAAACCATGGTATTGCATTGTTGTAATGAAACAAATGAAAGTCAAGACAAGTAAATGCAAAATAGTCTCAAGTGACATATGGATGTGTCTGTGGAAAAGATAGCAAAGGAACAGAAAGAATAAGGAACCTCTGGCTTTGAGTGAGTTATTTATTAGCAATAGTGACTGTATAGGCACAGTCAACCATCTTCTGGGGCCTGAACAAGCCAAGAACTTGAAAAGTGGCTAGAAGGTGCAGAAAGTCATGGTTCTGGCCTTTCACAAAAGCTGCTGATTTAAGGCTTGCCATGGTTAGAAGCATCATAATTCATCTGTATGTCTGTTTACTTTCTTTTGTTCCAGCCATGAATCGTGTTCAGTTACTTGGTCGGGTTGGACAGGATCCTATCATGAGGCAAGTGGAAGGAAAAAACCCTGTTACCATATTTTCTCTTGCAACCAATGAGATGTGGAGAACAGGAGATAGTGAAGTAGGCCAGGGAGGTGAGTCTGCAGTGAACAATGTGCTTCTGCCACGTTCTAAGGTCACGTTTGCATGTTCAGCAGCACCACGCTTTGTCTTGGTGCTGCTGCGTGAATCTCTTGGAGGCAGGAAAGTTCCTTTGGGGTCAGTAGAGATGCTGGTGCATTTGTGTGTCTCTTGCTGATCCCCAGCAGCATGAAGAGACATCTGCCTGTCGATCTTCCTCTGGAGGAGGGGAGAGAGCATTGAGTTGGCAGTTTGTCACTGTTGGGGTTAGTCAGAGGTGTGTAGCAGGTTCTCTCCTCTTAGTTGTATTTCAAGAGGAGCCAAAAGAAAAAAAATACACATTTTCTGTTTGATTCTGTCGTCAGTCTGCAGCTATGGGTGCCTTGTGTTCTTTAACTTTTGTTCAAGGTTGAATGTGTGAGGGGGGAAAAATTTATACTGTTAGCACTGTGTTCTAGGAAAAGTGGTCTCTTGGTTTGACCTGTGCTGATGTATGATACTTTCATTTGGACACAGATGAGTGGCATGTTGAGTTCTGGAATGGAGTGGGAGATTGCGTGCTAGTGTACTTCTGTTTCCCAAATCACGTCTCATAATTTGAGAACACCTGTGTTAAAACTAATTTATGAATTCTGTATCAAAAAGGGTATTTGGCATCCAACTCTGCTATTTTTATGTAACTCAGGTGATATCAGTCAGAAGACGACATGGCACAGGATCTCTGTCTTCAGACCGGGACTCAGGGATGTGACCTATCAGTATGTGAGGAAGGGGTAAGTGAATAACAAATGTATTTGAGGACTTAAGCCTTTAGTAGTTGATTAATGTAATAATTACAGTGACCAGGAGCTATACTAAGATAGAGGTGCCATAAAATGTCAGCAGACCTGCTACAAACGACTGATGAAAAGAAGCTTATGTACTCAGAATTAGATACTGATGGAAAGGCTGAATTCAGAAATAGGCTCAAACTCAGAGGGGAATTTAGGTTAGGTATATGGATGAAATTCTTTACTGTCAGGGTGGTGAGGCTCTGAAACAGGTCACCTAGAGAAGCTGTGAATGCCTCATCCTTGGAAGTGTTCAAAGCCAAGCTGGATGGGGCTTTGAGCAATGTCATCTAGTAACAGGTGTCCATGCCCATGACAGGGGTTGGAACTAGATGATTTCAAGGTCCCTTCCAACCCAAACCATTCTATGATACTAGATGCAGAGTGTAAAACAACAGCATGGTTCTTAATCCAAAACTAAATTATTCTTGTGTTTTATTCTTGTGTTTTTTTCCTAGTGCTCGAATCTATGTTGAAGGGAAGATAGACTATGGTGAATATACAGATAAAAACAATGTGAGGCGACAGGCCACAACAATTATAGCAGGTAAGTAGTGACACACCAAGGCTCCCTTTGCTTTTTGAAAATGGAGAGGAGGTGGAGGACTTCTGAAGTAAGGCTTGGTTTGCTGCCATCCTCAGTATCCGCACTTGTGGATTTTTGAGAGAAGGGGTAGTCTGTCCCAGTAGATTTCCTTTAGCATGGCTAGGGAAGACCCAGAAAATGGGAGTAAACAGTTGCAGACTGTTGGCACAGTTTGCTCACACAAATCAGTTGGTGCGGACACTTTAAGAACACTGGTATGTAGTACTGCAGGTCAGGCAGATTCCTTTGGTAAGCAGAATTTTTTTAGTAGCTTCGTCTCAGTTTACTGGAGTTTTTTCTTCCTGTTTAAGACAGCTTTAAGGACCTCTGCAAAAGATTATTTTATGTGCAAGTAACTTGATGGAGAATATAGAAACACCTTGTTCTGGTAGCCAGTAGTGGTAAGAAGAGCATAGAATGGATAAGGAGTGCACTTGGGCATTGGATAGACACAAGGAAGAAGATAACTAGGAAACTCAACTATTTCCTTGAGCCTTTAAATATCATGAATATCCTGCATCTTTATTGTAGGTAGAGCTTTTGGCTTTTGAGGGAAGGATAAATTAATTGGATAGTAGAGCAAACATTTGTTACACAAGTATGTCTAAAAAGACTAGGACTAAGGAAAAGGAAGGAAGAACAACCATAGTTCTGGATGTTTCTGCAGCCTCTTCAAAACCAGCAATCAAACTTTCACATGAGCAGTTTGTCTAGTGGTGCTGGAAGTTGCTATTTATAAGTGACTGAAGGGGAGAAGCAAGTATCTTTTTAGTTCATGTTATCTTAATGGTTTCTTCATGTTTAAAAGGCCCCATCTCAAGGTTCTATAGAAATTCCTGAGGCTTGATGAAATGGGACCTTCTTACAGCCTCATAGGCTGTTGACAGTAGTGCAGACTGAAAAAGGAAAAGCTGCAACTGATACAGATTAAAATAATGGCTTAATTATTTAATTATAAAATGTCCCTAGTGGTTTTGACTGTTCAGAAACTTTTCATCAGGTTTAGCACACTTGTTTCATATGTGGCCAACTTGAATTGTCATCTTTCAGGGGAGGTGGAGCAAGGTGGTGTTCTATTAACTATTCTGTTCTGAAATATGCATCTTAGCACCTTATTTTAACACAAATAGGTGGTCTTTGTGGGTGTGAAGGCTTGCAACAGGGAAAAACACTCCTCAAGATTATTTCTTTTTTAATATCTTTTCAGATAATGTGATTTTTCTCAGTGATGGCTCTATGAAAGAGAAGGTGTGAAGTCATGAGTACCTGGACCCAGGCCATTTCATTCCTTTGGCTTTTCAGTGCTTCATAATTCTGTAATTACTTATATTGCTGTAGTTTCTTTAAGAAATAAATAAAATGTTTGTTACATGTAGGGTATCTGTGTTTTGTTTTCCCATGTGCTTTCTCTCTGTTCATCATTTGAATTGCTTTCTTGTTTGTTCTTAAGAGGAAAGATAACCCAGGCAGCTGTACTAATTCTTGAGCTGATGAGTATATAAATTAAAGTAACTCTTTACATCTTCAGCCATTTTCAAACCTTACATCCTTGGCTGCCTTAACAACCTCTCTCCTGTCTTGTGGGGCCTGACAGCCTTATACCCTCTCACTTTTGACATCCTTCCTTTGTTCTTCTATAAGTGTCATTCCACAATTTTCTTCCACTGAGCCAGTTAATAAGTTTAGAGAGCTGTTGGCCTGTACTTGTGCTCAGGGGGAGGTTCCTCTGTCACAGACCCAGAGAAGGCCTCCTGCGCATTTGCATCTGCACCTCTGCTGACCCCAGCAGCTGATCAAATCAGGTGTCGTTTCTTGCTGACCTCTGCTTTGGTCCTGTGCTTAGGTCTGGGTTATTAATGGCATTTGACATGGGACATCAGCATTCCCGTGAAGGCCCTCGTGAGGGTGCTGTGTTCACTGTTTGCCATCAGGAGGAGCTGGAGGAACGACTGCCTTGGCTGTGCCTTTTGTGAGGTTAGTGAAAAACATTCCTGGTGTAGAATTCCCGATTAATGTGGGAGTGGAGTTTGTCTCGCTTTAACTTTTTTTTTGGTTAGGAAGATTGAGAATCATCCAGTATTAATAGTAAAGAGTTGGACAGCTGAAAGGTGTTTCATTCTATTACATGAGGAAGTGGTGAAATTCCCACTATAATAGTGATATGAACAGGAAAATGTTAAAGGTGACAATTTCCTGCCTCCAGAGGTGAGATTTTGTATTTAATCTCTGAGCTGAATACAGAGCACACTTATTTATAGTCTTTTCAGCTCTTCCCCCTAGAGTTGTGGTTTTTTTTTTGTTTTTTTTTTTTAATGCTCTCTGTGACCATTGTCTGTACCAACAGAAACTTCCATTCTTTCAATTCAGCAGTTATTTCTGGTTGAAGTTAAAGCTTTAACTGGTATCTGAGCCCCTGTCACTGGCATACTGAGGTGTTAGATGTGCAAATGCTGAGCTACTTCCGAAGACTCTGGTATCTTTTTAAATAGGAAGTTCTGACTTTAATTCTCTTAATTGCTTGTTTAATCTGAGTCTGTTGTACTTATGAGAGAATTGTGATGGTGCTCTTACACAGCAGTGATACAAGTACAGTTTGTGTTTGGTCCACACAAATTTTTCCTTAGTTGAAAGCAGAGGTTTCCCTTTCCTCCTCAAAGGCCTTGAGTGAGTGTGCTGTGCTTCTGTTCCTTCAGTGGCCACCTCACTTGCATCTGCTGTGGTGATGGAGTTCAACATGCCTTACGACAGTGTTTGCTGTGGAGTCTGAGAACTGTCTTTGTACTCCAAACTTGGAGTGGAAGTGGCGGCATGGATTCCCTTTGCCCCACATGGAATGGCCAGAACTGCCAGAACTCCTCTCTGTGGCTGCTGAATGGCTCCTGCTAATCTCTGCCCCTGGCTCCAGCTGGAGACAGCTGAGCTAGCACAAACTATAGGATTAGGTGCCAGCAAAGAAAAATATTTGCTTAAGAACTTTGAGTTTTCTCACCTTTCCAGTTCTATTTAAAGTAGCTAGTACACTCTAAAAGACCTGGTGCAAAGGCAACACACACCAACTTTGAGAATACAGTGAAAAGCAGTGCAGGGTTTTGAGCGTTCATTGCAATTTGGCAGTAGGGTACATTTGCAAAAATGATTCCACATTACTGATAGACTTAGTTGCAGCAAAATAGTCAGTGGCAAAGATATGTTGTGTATTCATCCCTTATGTCTGTTTTGCTGCTATGGGACAAAGTTAATCTGTAACTTAAGTAAGTTTGGTTATAAGAAAATCTGGTGTGAAGCCAGCATTCCTATAGCATCTGTGTTTTTTGTTTTTTCATGGTTAGGCGATTGCTCTGTGAAGAAATGTTAGGGAATGGAAGTAGTATCACCTGAGTGAAATATAGTGATTCCTTGTTCATAAGTAGGCAGTGAGTATTTCTCCACACTGTCCCCTGGAAAACGCTTGTCTGTATTAACCTCTTGTGTAAACTTGATTAGACACATATCAATTGCTTGCATCAACCAAGACATTCAGAAGTGTTTGACCTTAGCAAGGAATTTATTCTATGTATTTATGGAGATAATTGAAAAAGTTAAAAAATAGAGGTGATGTCTTAAAATGACAGCATATTCACCAAGTATTTGGAGCATTTCTTGACAGAGCATTCTGGTCTGCAATGCAGCTCCTTGGCACTCAGTTATTTCTGTCAGTCTGGTGTAAGGTGCAGGAAACTCTTCTCTTGTACTTGTTTCTGTGGCTGGTTTGAGGAAGACACCATGGGCATTGTGCCTGTGTCACACAGCAAAGATTTTCAACTTTAACTCTTGTTAACCTGTGGAAATTACTCTGTGTGCAGAAATTGTGAGTCCTGAGACTGAAGTGAGGATGCTTCAGCCGAAGAACTCCCAAGTCCCACTTCACTGAAATAGCCCTTGTTGCTCTCCATGTTATGTGGGGTTGGAGGGATTGTGTCTGTGTCCCCAAAGAGAGCAGTGCCTGCAAGCCAGGTGAAAGCTTGTGCAGAGAGGCCATGAATTTCAAAAACAAGAAAGCTCAATTGGAGATTGGAGAAGCCTGTGGGTACAGGAGCAAAGAATATTCTGGTGAAGTGGAACTTGTCAATGTATCAATTATGTGGGTTTAGTAGTAGGCTGTCTTCAGTACTGGCTATCCCACTTCTTTCATGAGTATTCATGTCAGAAAAGGAATAAAATGCCAGGGTTGTGGGAAGCAAACTTCACTATTCTCAAGCACACCTTCTGTTTTTAACTCTGAAATTTCTGTGGTGGATGCCTTTTTGCCAAGTCGCTGAGCGTGTCTGTATGTACAAACTAAGACTTGGTGTCTGTTTGTCTTGGCAATGGGGAGCTGCCCTGCACAGCAGTGCGACTTAGATCTCATCTGCACAAGGAATTTGCTTTGTTAGTGCATTACCAGGTACTGAGTAGTGCAAGTACTGTGTTTTGCAGAACACTCACATAATTTTAACAGGATTTCTACAGAGAAATTCCTCTTGTGGGGAAGGTGCGTTTGTGTGGGATTTTTCTTCTGCTTGTTGCCTTGTGTCCCAGGTAAAAAAAAAATCAGCTCCTTACCATACTAGGTTATTTCATAGAAATCTCCACCAACTACGGGTTAGAAATTATTCACTTGGTCATTCTGTGTATTCCTGGTCCTGAAGTTTGTGCCCTGCACTCTTTAGGCGGTGCTAAGTTTATTGAAGAAACCTCCTCTGACTATGGCTATCTTCTGTTACTTTCAGGAGATTTTTACTGGGAGCTGGTCAGAAACCTGGCAGTTGTTATCCTGTGGGCTCTGTTGCTATTTGTTCTTTTCTTGCTGGCTGGCTTGTCAAACTGATTTGAACAGAATGGCTGTAGAAAATGGATGGTTATCTTGATCCTGGTTGTCACAAGTCAGAAAATGTCACCTGTAAATATTTAATGAGCCTTTGTGCAACTGACCTGATCAAGATCCGAGTAATGATGCAGATGCAGGGGCTGTGGCTTCTGTAACCCAGATCAGAGGGAAAAGAGCACCTTTCCTCTGCCAGGCTTTGTATTGTTGCTAGCCTCGTTCTCTGAGATTTTTAATTAAGGGTGGGGGGTTTTTTGAGCTCTGCCTTAACAGCCTCCTCTTTCTTGGCTAGTTTGGTTTTCTGTTAAGTTTTTCTGTGTGGGCTTTCTGCTCCTTGCAGAAAGGGAATGGAATACTCAGAAAACAAAAGCTGAGGTCTCCTCTCTCCTGTCTCTGCAGAAAATAACCCCTCTCCCTTTTAACATCTTGTGGATTTTTGGTCAGTTTTGGACTGTTCCCCTGTCCTGCAGAGTGAGTTCAAACCCATTCCAGAAGACTCTGGTGGGGAAAGAGTTTGACACAAAAGAATGCAAAATGCTTTCAAATGAGTTAGAACTTAAAAATATTACTAAGACTCCTCTAAGAGGGAAGTAATGGGACACAGAGAAACAGGTTTTATTTTCAGCAGTCTAGTAACTACTGAAACCCTGAATTTAAAATCCTCCAAGCAATATGGGAAAAGTGTGGATAGCTGTGTCTGTATCGTGTTCTTGCGGTGCTTTCCTCAGTGCCTGATTTCTGGTGTAGTGTCAAGTCTGAGAAGCCACACATGACACATTAGACTCCTATCCTGTGTGTTGCATCAGACCACTGAATAATTAATATTCTCTGGAAGGGATTCATTTTCTCTGCTTTTGTCTCTTCCTTCTTGCTGACAGTGTTTAGCAGAAACTTGCTAATACAGATTTTCTTTCCCGGGAAGAACTGGTCCTGCAGCACAAACACTTCATGTGGTCTGTGTGCTTAGTTGCCACCATACAAAGCAAATCTGTCATATCGCCTTAAAAAATCTTGGGTAATTGTTCTGGAAATGTTGAAGCTCACAAATGACATGCAGCCTTGAACGCTATATAATAATAGTAATCTGGCAGGAACTGAGCAGGATGCCCAGCTACCACTGTCTAGTCACCAGTTACCAGTGTCAAGGCTTATATCACAGCCCCAGAAGTGGTTAGTCTTCATGTATCAAAATATTTCAGTGGCCAATGGAGTGTTCCAGGATGCTCATGAGTTCTCACCAGCACTGTCACACAGTGGCAGCTGTGCCTTGGTACCAGTGTTACAAGAGAGAGCCCCTGAGGAAGCACAGAGGGGAGGGGGACACAACTTTATTGAAGCAGCAAGAGTGGAACCCATTGGGAAAAGCAGAGTGTTCCGATGAGTGCTTTCCCCAAGGAGGAATGACAGTATGCAGTGTGTTAGGGTGAGACAGTACCAGCCCAGCACTCTTGGTCAAATACGAGCCCCTTGTTCTCATCGTGTTCAGAAGCTGCAGCCACCCAGTCAGCACCTTCTTCCTTGGAGGTGGCTTTTATTTTGTTGGCTTCTTCTATGGATAAAAAAGGCTAATTAGGACCCCAGCCTAAAAAGAGATTATCTAGTCACTCCAGTGACTTTAAAAGGATCTAAGGTCAGCCAACAGAGTGATGAGGGCCCTTTTGTCAAATGGATTATCACAAGGCCACAAAAGCTTTGGAAGGAAGAACACGTCCAATGAAAACACAGCGGCTTATGGATAAGGAACTGACCTTTACAAGTTTCACAATCTGCATCTGTGGATGGCACAGTGTAATTGTTTTGACACCAGGGCCTGGCAGTGCTGGGTCACAGCAAGTTTGTACCTCGGGGCTGGAACTGCTGGAGTGGGAGGGAGGGGTCGGGCTCCAGTGCTTTGGTTTTGGATGTTTTCTGTGCTGCTGTGGGCAAACATCCGACTGACTTGTTTCGCAATGTCTTAAAATAATTCTCTTCAGGAGATCTTAGTTTGGTTAAAAACAAGAACGAAAAGATCCGTAACTGCTCCAGTGTGGCTTTTGTTGCACTCTTAAAATAAGAATCAACCTCCACACGATTACTAATTCCTACTAGGACAATCCCGCTCGAATCGCTATTTTGCTTGATGCTGCTGTGCGCGGGGGGTTGTGTTTTCTCCTCGGACCTGGCCCGCAGCGCCCGGCCGTGCCCGAAGCCCTGCGCAACACCCCGCGTTTTGGAGCGTCACCATTTGGCACTCTCCGGTTTGGAGGCACGCAGAGCCCCCAGGGTTGCCTTGGCGGGGCACGAATGCAGGCGTTAAAGCAGCGCGCTGCCTGCGGGCCGGCATTGCTTCTGGCGCCCGCTGCCGAGGGCTGTGGGAGGCGCTGGGGCGGCGGTGCCGCTCCCGGGGCCCTTCCCGTGGCGGGGATCCTGCGGGACCGGCCCCGGCCCCGCCCCCGCCCGGCCGCAGTCTTGTCGCTGCCCCATTGGCGGCCGCGCCCGTCGCTCCCCCTGATCCCGCCGTCCCATTGGCCAAGCGGGGCACGCCCGCGAGCCGGAGCCGGGGCCCGGGCGCTGATTGGCCCGCGGGCCTCGGGCTGGCCGCGCTTCTCGGCCCCGATTGGCG
>VXBA01004705.1:487347-574014 GCA_013399895.1 Serilophus lunatus
GGACACCCCTCGGGACTCGCTTCTCCAAGGCGAGACTGTCCGGCCCCGTCCCGCTGCCCGAGTCCCCCCAGCGCAGGAGGGAAGGGACAGACGTTTTGATGCTTGTGTTGATTTTTTAAATTTTTTTTAATTATTATTCTGCAATCTCCGTATTTTGGCTTACGCGAAACGCGCGTAGTTCGGAGAGTCGCGGGGAAATGCGCCTTGTTACCTCTGCTCCCTTCTTTCCTTGATAAGCCGGGGGCGTTTCGCAAGCACAGAGATGCACCTTTGTAAAGCTGGGTAGGTGCGGATCCTGCGTGGAAGGGACCCGGGGGACTTGGGGACAGCGGCGGGGAAGGCTGCAGCTGTGCCGGGGCCGTGTCCGTGGGAAGCCCCGGGCGGCCGCGCCCGGTGCGGGTGTCGGGCATGTGCTCGTGTGGTGGCGGCCACCGGCTCGTGGTTGTGCCCGGGGAACGGGGCCCGGCGACTGCTCCGCCTTTCCTGCCGGCCCCGAGGACGTGGTGTGCGAGTACAGTCCCACAGAGAAGGGGCTGAGCTCTTCTCCTGCGAGCAGTGGTGGTCCCAGAGAATGGGGCTGAGCTCTCCTGGGAGCAGTGGTGACCCCGCAGCGCGATGGGCAGCGCTGGCGCCCTGCGGAGATGTTGGTGTTGGTCTGGCAAGGCAAACAAGGAAGATGTTGTTTGCTGTGTGTGGAGTGCAGTGGCCTTACTGATCCGGGATCATGTCCGCCCCAAGCTCCAATCCTCGTTTCAGCAGGAAGCGAGCCTGCTGCACGCATGACTGTCTTTAAATGTCGTTTGGCTTCTTTGTCTCTGAAAGTTCTTGGGCTTTCTTGTGCAATGTGTATCTTCTGGTAGATCCGGGGAAAAGAGATCGTGCGTTACAGTGGCTTGGGAACACTTAGCAATGGAAAGCTCTTCCTTCAAACAGTTGTTTTCTTCATGTGGTTTTCTTTTTTTTAAACAAGAGGAATGTTGTGAATGAAATGGGAGGTTCTTTGGAGAGTGTTCCCCTTTGGATTTTCCAGTTGTGCTGGCATACTGCCTTTTGCTTTATTTAGATTGTTGTGATGAGAATGAACTTGAGTTTTCTCATTTATTGTCTCTTGCCTTCTTTAATTTGTGCCTTGAAGAAGATCTTACACTTGGGCTAGAACTTGTGCCTGCAGTGACATAGATAGTGTGTTTTCTGGCCTGAGTCAAGGAGCTTGAGACTTGAGTTTAAGTGTATCTTGACAAAAAAACATCCTGGCTGTTTGGTGGATGGAAATGGGATGCATTTACCTTTGCTGTTTTCAAGTTCTCTTTGGGATTTTCAGCTTCAAATGATGTGACGGTGAGTGTTTTGCAAGGGACAGTGCATAGCTGGACCTGCAATATCTTGGGCCGTGACTGCCTTTGTTGGGAGGAACACTCTGCCATTGACTTGTTTGTGTGACTTCTTTAGAGACCCTCTTGATTTCAAATAAGAACTGTGAAATCAATTTCTCTTTTTGGTTGCTTTTTAAATTCTTCTGAAAAAAAGAAGAAAACCAAACAACTAAATGTTATAAAGTAGATGTAGTGAGGTATTATGATCTTTGAAGGAGAAAAGTTTTATGAAACTAACATTCTCTAGAGGGAACCCCCACACACATTTCTGCCCGTTGAACTTTTTCTTCTGCCAAGTGTGTCCTGCCATGCGGAGGAAAATACTGTGCTTGGTATCATGAAACACAAGGTCTCTATTTACCTCTGGCCAAAACTTCATAGAATCATTTAAAAAAACCCCAAACCAAACAAACAGGCTCTCTGGATGAAACATCTGTTCTCCTGGCTTATGCTTTCCATCTGGGAAGACTGGTTTGACCCAGTTGACTCTCCTGTATCTGTAAACTTACTACAGGGTCTTTCTGGAAAGGCTGTGGTGAGGAGGAGACCCTGCTGTGCTCCCTCTGCAGGAGTGCCCACTCCCTGTGCTGCCATCCTTACAGATGAAGAGCACATGCCCTGTGGCATCTTATGGTTTTCACACGCTCCTGAGGTGCCCCTTAGCTGGATGTGCAGGTCTGCATCCCAGGAAGCTGCTGTGTGGGATTAGGGAAGGTGTCTGGGACAGTTAGGTGGCCCGAGGAGCGTGAGCTGGATGAGGCAGGGGGAGGAGGGAGAAGGTGATCATGACTGAAGGGGAGAGCTTGCAAGCAGGAAGAAGGATCAGTGTCATTCCTCCTTCAGACCCGTGTGTACAGACTGGTGAGGGTGAGAATTCTGTGCCAAGTGCTCTGTGTATTTTAAGTTAAAATTTAACCTTTTTATGACCGTGAAGGCTTCTCCTAGCTCTGACTGATTTGATGCTAGTAGACAAGTGTGAAAGTATGCATACGCTTAAAAACTTGACCTCTATTTTAAACTGGTCCAGCCTGCCTTAATTACCAGGGCTGAAATCCAGCCTCCTGGGGATTTACATTTCTCCCTAACAGCTGATGATTTCACCAGTGCCTGAAGCTGTGTGAGGAGCCATTCCCTCACTCCACTGGTGCTGTCAGTGATATCATCGGCTGTGCAGGAAGAAAGTTGGACCTCAAGGAGCTCAGCTCTCGTGTTGGCAGGCAGCAGTCCTTGAGGTGGCTCATTAAAGTCCTCACAGTTTATAGTACTCACCTAGCTGCCAGATAGCTTTGTAGCAGTTATTTTTCCAGGGTGGTTTAGTTTCCCATCTGAGAAAAGGCTGAAATGTTTTCCAGAGGTGTGTTCATGGCATGTGTCACGTGTTTCCATTATATAATCTTCATATGGGCTGCAGCTTGTTGTGGTTGTGTGTTAGTAATGCCATACACTGGCATCTTGCAGGGCAGTATTGTTGTTGTTGTTATTATTTATTATTATTATATACATTTTCCTGGTGGTTGAACAGAAAGGAAGAACAATTCCCAATGGGAGCAGGTGGTCAGGTGGCAAACTCTTCAGCTTCTTGCTGCTGCTGTTACTTTCCACTACAAGCAATAGGCTTGAAGTGGGAGAGCTCTGCTTGTGTCTGTGGGTCTCTGTTGGAGTTGATCTGCAGTTGGACCACATCTTCAGTGACAAATGCCGGATCTGATGCAGATGTGTAAGTCTGACAAACGTGCTGTGAAATGCCAACTACCTGTCCCATTGCTGGCTGGGAGCTGAAAGGCAGATGGTTCTTAGGAGCCTTTGACATTTGAAACCTCTTTATTTAACACCGATGAGGCAGTATTTCCACCCCCTCCTTCCTTTGTCGTGGTTACTTGAACAGGTTGGCTGCTGGTTACAGATGGTAGCAAGATGCAGATGAGTGTCAGCACGGCTGTGGTCTTGACATGGCAGATGTAGAACTGCAGGTGCCCTGCATGTACCTGGGGACAGCAGCTGGCTTAAATATTTAGCACTAAATTCCTAGATGTCATGTCCTGAGTTTCTTGATGAGCGGCTAACTGGAATAGACTTCAAAGGCTAAGTAGCCCAAATTATTTCTTCTTTAGAGAGCCTGACTACTGAATTTGGAACTCGCATGAAGAAGTTGAAATTCCTCAAATATTACATCGCTAATGCCATTGTCTGAGAAGTGTTTGGGCTCAGCAAGCCTGTTGCCATGTTGCTGGTGAAGCTGTGGGCAGCTCCACCCTGGATTATGGGTGTAGTGTAGGTTGGGATGAGCACAGGAGGCTTCCCGGGCCTCAGCTACAGAGTTTCTGTCTTCCCGTGAAAGCAAAACCAAAGCGAATTGCCCTCGAAGGTTCATGATCAAGGCTGTGATTGTCGTCTAAGATGAGCTTGGGAAGCTTTGAGCTGGGCTTCTCTCCTCCCCATTAGAAGCCTCTGAACCTCACCCGGAGCTTGCCCAGTGACTCATTTCCTCAGCCACAAAAATGATGGTTGCCATTACTTCGTGTCTCTAATGACTTCTGCAGAAAAGCTGCCTCTGAACGAGCTGCCTCCAGTTTTTGGAGTAGGGCAGTGGCAGTTGTTAATTTAAATGGATGACAGCGCTTGATCTTTATAATTGTGTGTATTTAATTAAAAGTTGTGGGTACCACACGTACGAACGTGGAGCTGGCTGTATCTTGTTTAGTGGTGGCTGCTTGTAGCTGTCTGTAAAGTCTGGTGTCAATATAATTGGATCCAATTTTTGTTTCCTTTTAGTAGGGAGAGAGCTACTTCATTTATTTGAAAGTTGGGTTTGGTCTGTTGCCCAGTAACCATAAAGCTGAAGTCTCTCGTTCTTTGTTCTCTATACACCTGCACACAGAGGACCAGACAGCTGACTTTAGGTGAAATATTTGTACAGTCGGTTCTTCCAAGGATTTTGCCAAAATCCTCCAGTAGAGAGGGGAAATGAGAAAGTGGCATTTTAAAATACTTGTATACGTATCTCATAAAGGCAGTAGTGTTAATTTTTGTCAATGGCTTAATGCATATAAAAAAATCAACATCACAACTGCTGAACAGCAGAACTAGTTGTACTCAGTGTCTTGCACTGAAAGCCATTCCTCACCCCCCCACACCTTGGTTTCTTCTCAAATTTAAATAAGAAAGCACTTCCAGTTTGCCAGTGGGCATGTCAGGTGCTTGTAATAGGTCTAACTGATACAGTTCCTCTAAAAGCTGAGACAAACACGAGGAGGAGACTTTGAAACTTTACCCTCCTGTTTTCTGACAGTTAAAATTAGAAAAATGGGGGTATTGAGTTGCTGGCTGGTTTCATTTGGACTGGCTGTAACTGTATAGTGAAGTGCTTGATCTGCAGCGAGGACAGGAGCTGGAAAATGTGTTAGTCTGCCCTGGAACCGGCTTTGAAGCCTGGTAGATAAGAGCGAGCCAGCATTTAATGCACAATCCTCACTCTTTAGTCTTTTTCCTAATGGACATGACTGATCTGCAGTGTTCTCTGTCAGTGTTTCCTTTGGAAAGCCAGTCACTGTGCATGGAGCAGGTTGTGCACGATAACAGGGGAAAGGAATTTCGCTTATGGTGTTAGCAGACAGGGTTTTCCTGTGTCTGGAGCTGTTGAACTTATCTACAGGGATGGTGGGAACTTGGGCTCTTTACACATCTTTGTGATGTGAAGAGTCCTTTCTTTAGGGTCTTTCATAGCTGGGACTAAATAGGTTTTGCCTGTCCTGGGATGGGGACCAATTTTTTATTAAAGCAGTCTCACATTTTAGGATCATCTGTGTCTGTAGAGGAAGCTGCTCCACCCAGCAGATCCGGGGCAGGGATGTGCAGCTTGGTTTGATCTTTCTTGTCCCTCCTGCTCTCTGGTGCACTGACTCCAGCTGCAGCAGTTCATTTGCATCTTATTTCTCCTCCTCTCTCAGGTCTGCCTCCATGCTTTTGCTTTCACACTGTGGGATCAGATCACCTTCATGCCAGCTGTGACAAATAAAATAAAAATAAATATAAAAATAAAGCAAAGGGGACTTTGAGCACTGTACCACCAGCTCTGACTGTCTCTTAGCTTGTCTCTGTGTCTTGCTGTGTGGCTCTCACCTGAACCAGCAAAGCCAGTTTGTGTCTGGACTGTCTGTGAGGGGGAAGTACCTGCTGCAGAATAAAAGTGCTTCAGTGCCTTAGGAGCCACTGTGCACAGCAGTGCTGTGCTGTGGTGACACAGCACAGTGCCCCTCATCTTGGGGAGCTTGGAGTCTTCTTTTTCAGAGCTAAGCCAGGGTGAGTGTGCTCAGCTCTGTTACAGCAGGAGCAGAGGGATGTCTGTCTCAGGGACCAGCACCTTGTCAGCGGTGTGTCTGCCACGGTCCTGCTCGTGCAGGGGCTGTGAGCAAGGACTGAGGCTCCCAGCTCGTGCTGTGTCTTGCTGGCTACTCCTGCCTCCAAAGAGCTGTGAGCTCTGTGCCACGTTGGGCTCGTTTTCTCTCGGGCTCTTACTTGACAAGGCACCTCTAGGATACTTGGCTGTTGCTGTGAAAGTGAAGACATGGTCCTTTGAAAGTAGCCCCCTGTCTCTGACTGGGCAAGTTTTGCTGGCTTTATGCTTGCAGATAGATGCTGGGGTTTTGTGCTGTATCCAAATGTTGGTTATCAAGCTCTGCTGTCTGTGTGCCTTCCTCCCTGCATTCCCAAAAGTTGTTCTCCAGTCACTTTATAATACTTGGTTTAACCATCCATCATCTATTTCCTCTATCTCAGGCTGCTTCTCTCCCTTTTGGAGAAGGACCATTTTGTGGGTGAAACTGGCAATTACTGATAGCCAGTCAGACAGGCTATGTTGGATGTCTACCCTGAGTTTGCAGAGTCTTCCCTTTAACTCCTGCAATTTCCTAGAACAGCTTGCTTTTTTTCCAAGGTTCCTGGTGTGTCCCTGAGGAGGTGCTCTCACAGCACAGCTCTTCATTTTGTTTTCACAAGGGCACATTCTTTTGTGCTGTTGCTCCCTATTCATCTGTCTGAATCATGAAGACTATCTGGATGCCCTTTGGCTGTGTTTTTTTTTCTGGGTGACAAGACCTGACAGCGCGGTTCTGCACCTGGATGTAACCACAGGCTGTTGTGGCAGCTGGCTGGGAGCTCATCCAGTTGTAAAATGACTTTTTTTTTTTTTTTTTTGCAAGAAAATAGCTTTCAGAGGTGTCAGTTTACCCTGTAGCAGCTTATCCTGTAGCAGCCCAGGTACTGGTGCTGACATGAGAGGACAGGTAGGAATATTTGGCTGGGGTAGGGGTGGTGGAACTTCACTTTGAGCTAAAGGAATCTATAGTGGGAATAGTCAGGGTAAGCTTTATGGGTTTTGCTTATATGTAGTCCTCATGTGTGCATTTATTTGATACCAGTGGACTCTTATTTGGATGTCACTGGAAAGAAAGGAGGTGGCCTGGAGGGGGCAGTTCAGGGATCACTCGGAAAAAGGGCTGTTTGAGAAGAATGTGGAGAGGTAGCAGAGAGATGTACAGATCTGGTGTTCAAAGAAGGACTGATGTTGGGTTGGTTGGTGGTACCACCACCCCTCTGTGATGTTGGGTGCTGGTGAAAAATGGAGGCTGCCTTGGATGCTAAATTGTTTTTCTTGCATAAAAGTGAAATAAACGGTATGCAAAGAATAAGCTTGGCTTAGGGCCACGGTTTTGCTGGCAAATACATTACCCTGTCACTTCACTTAAGTGAGTAACGGGCAGTGCAGAAAACAGATGAAAAATGGTGGGGTTTAACAGCACAGAGCTGAGGTGGGCATTGCAACTGCTCTCTGTGGTCTGAGATGCTGAGCTTCCCATAGCAGGGACTGTCATTCTCTCCACCTGTGAGCTGTCAAACATGGATCACCACTGCAGAAAAGAAAGCCACCGAACTGAGTTGCGTTGGTGCTAAATGTGTGCAGGAAGGATACAGATCCTCTATCAGGTAAAGAACATTCCCTCCTGAGGCTAAGTTGGGAAGTAGAGAAGGCAATGTGAGAAAATAAAGTCTAGTTAAGTGGGGTAGACCTGATTTACCAGAGCTGTCTCCATAGCTGCCATCCATCCATCCATCCATCCATCCATCCATCCATCCATCCATCCATCCATCCATCCATCCATCCATCCATCCAAATGTGTAGCTGAATAGTGCCAGTGACCTCTCCGTGCCTTCGCTGTGTCTTGGAAACCACTACCTTTTCTTTTTTTTTCTTCCATCTGCTGCTAACTGGTTTTCAGTCTTCTGTATGTGATCTGGCTCTGCTGTGGTGACATGCAGAAATTTAATGGAAAAATGTGACACCCACTTCATCTCCTTCCTTTTTGCCAAAGAAAAACATTCCTCTGCAGCTGCTCTGGGGCTGGCATTGTCCTTTCATGCAGTCTGTTAGTTATATGGGGTGAGAAATAGAGACCAGGCTGCTCTGATAACCTCTGAGGGAGCTTAGGGCAGGTGTCTTAGGAAAGTTCAGGCCTCCTTCCTTGTGAATTTGGATGTGTCCTGAGCAGAGACGCAGAATAGAAGTGACTTGGTATTGATGGAAGCATCTCCCCTGCACCAAAGATGTTGAGTGCTGCCCCAATTTTGCATGTAAGCAGGGTTTTCAGCTGTGACAAAATTCTTTGAAGCATGTGGTGGCTGGTGAGGCAAGGAAAGCATCTTTCACTTATTGGCATTTGAAGTACCCTGTTTAATTTTTCTTCTCTGAAGCTTGAATGCTGTGATGTGAAGGTCTGTAGAAAAGAGTGGAAAAAGAGCCAGACTCTTTACACCAGTGCATGACTGGATAAAAGCCTGTGTAAGCTGGTCTCAGCTTAGTGCTGACCCTGCCTGGGCAGGAGACTGGCCTAGAGACCACCTGGATCCCCTTCCAGCTGGAGCTGTGCTGTGGATCCTTTCACAGCAGCCCTGCACCCAAGGCACTGCCCTGCTCAGATTTAGGTATAGTATTGCTCGTCAGCATTTTGATTTGTTCCAAGGCTGTTTGTCTGTGCAACCTCATACCTATAAGGGCCTGTGTTATTTCCTTTTTGTGGCTAACCCTAAAATTGTAGGTGTGTGAAGAGACCACCCTGCATAGTAGTTTGTGTGACTAGCATGGGGGAGGTTTTGTAGACCTAAAACCTGAAAAGCAGCCAACAAAAAAACCCCAAACTCCAAGCTCTGAATACCAAGCAGATCTCTGTTCCTTCAGTCCTGCAGTTCTGCAGGAAATTTTGTGCACAAGAGAATGCTTACCCTAGGGCTGCCTTTTCCCCCAGTCTTATATAGGTTTTTCTACTGGCTTCAGTAATGTGCTTGCAATGTTTTGATTTTGTTTGGGTTCTCTGAAGTCACATGTGTATTCTGCTTATAGAGTTTCTGATAGCCACAGAAGAGATTTGTGTACGTGTAAAACTAAAATTCAAGAGCAGCAAAGAAATGATCTGCTCCTCCGACTTTTCTCACAGCAAAAGCAGCGATGCCACTGTTGCCTCAGAAGGCTTGTGATACTATGGGCAAGATGAGATCTTCAGCAGGAGCCAAGGCTGAGAAGTTAGAACTGGCTGCATTATTTCTTACAGCCAGATACCCAGCTTTCTGGGATCTGTCCTGGCTAGCCAAGGATGAAGACTAAGGGAAAATATGACGTCTAAATTCTCCGCTTTCATACCTCCTAATATGAGGCAGCAGCTGACTTTCTGCAAAACATCTGTGTTTCTCATCATGGGTGTAGCTGGCCGAGTCATCAGCACTGATGGTCCGTCTTGTTTGGGCTCCTCGGTGCTGCAGTTCCCTCCCCTCCTCCCCTCACACAGCTGTGTGTGTGACCCGGGCTGCGGCTGCTGTGGTGCTTGGGGTTGTAAGAGGCGTTTTGCAGAAAACAGCCATAAAGCAGAGGGGCGTTCTTTAGAAAGAGAAAAGAAAATCAAACTAACGCTGCCTGCATGCAGCTCTAATGTGCTCCTTGGTGAAATTCTGCAGGGACTGAGGGCTCTCCGGCTGGTTCTGGGCCATGTGCCGATGATTGTCGGGAAGCATTTCTCCCTGGCCTCTCCAGACAGATGCCTGCGTGTCTGCCTGCCCCCCTTCCCTCCCAGCGCTCCTGGAGGAGCCGAAGCTGAGACTCGCTGGGAGGCTGCTGCCCGCAGTTACCTCTCGGCGGAGCCGGGGAGGGCAGGAGCTGGCAGCTGCTGGAGGGCTCCAGATGTGCGGGAATTCGGCTCCACAGCCCTGCCCTCCGGCCGGGCCCGCCGGCAGCTGGAAGGTGCTGCTCAGGCGTCACTGTTGCAGGAAACAGCCATGGCAGGAATGAGCTTTGGCACTATTTTGAAGGCATGAGCTTTCAGACTGCAAAATTTGTCTCCTCCTCGAGCCTTAGTGCTTTTGCAGTTCTTTTCTATTCAGCTGGTTTGCTTCTCGTGGTTTTCAGTGGATCTTGTTGCTTACAAGGACTAAAAGAGAAAGAGAAGTCTTACTCTTGTACTTGCCATGGGTGACTTGTGACTTCTCATTTGGCTGTAGTGATTCAGAGCAAAATTTCAGCTGAATTCCTATCAGAAAAGTGCTGCAGGGAGTCTGCTATGGGAGTTGGGAATATTTCCCTAAGGCTGTTGCTTATTTGTTGTTAGAAATAAGTTACAAAACTACAGGGGAAGGCTGAACTTATTTATGTTGCTGGCTTTTTTCTCAACTACAAACACATCTGCAAGATCAAAACCGACAAAAAAGTGGCACTGACCTTGAAAACAGTGCAGTAAATGTCTTGTTTACTTTTCTAAAAATTTTAAAGGCATTTCATCTCCAGAACACCTTTTTTTTAGCTTTAATGAAAAAGATATAGCAGAGAGGCATACAGACAATCCTCTCCTCAGTACCTTGCTTGAGACAGCTTGCTAGCAAGATTAGTTGGGGGTGGAAACAAAACCTGCTTGATTTTAAGACATGACTTCAGTGTTTAAGAGGGACAGTGTGTGATCTCGTAGCTGAGATGGAGCTGCTTGAGCTACAAGGAACTTTTGGTCTCCTTTGATTTTTTTTTTTTTCAGATTTGCATGTTTGAGGGGGAAAATGGAGCTTGGAAATAGAGGCAAGAAATGAGAATCTGCAGAAACTTGCATTGCTGAAGACCCAGGGAAGAGTCTATTGAAGCAGTTATTGAGTGCAGAAAGCTGTAAAGTCAATGTGTCAGAGGAGCCAGGGTTGTACTGGGGATGGCCAATTAAACCTGCTGCTGCCATTGTGGTGATTAAAGTGTTAAAAATATGGTTTGGGGAGATGCTTGAAAACCTGGGGCTTGCAGGTGTCAGCATGTCACAGTTTGGCTGTGGGCTTTTCAGTTCTTGACACCTGGATGTCTGAAAGGGAGGCTAATTTGGGAGAATTTGAAGAACAGCAGCACAAGTCAGAGGTTGAAGTAGCAGGTTTATGAGAAATGCTCACAAACATTAAATGAGTATTGCTTTGGAGGTGGACAGGTGTTTGGAAGAGGATGTGGGAGTGGTATGACCAGAACAGTTTATGTTAAGCTTGCTATTATTGAAGCACTTTTCTCAGTTTCATGTGCTGTATGTAATGTGATTTTCAGTAAGAACACCAGAATAGTGTCTCTAAAAACTGGTTTCAGCTGTGGTTCTTATAACACACAGATAATGAATATCATTGTACTCACAGCAAGATCCCTTCAGAGCTTTGTGCTTGGATTAAAGTTATCATGAAGGGGATTATGAATCTTAAGCTGTCATTATGCTGTTCCTTTTTTTAAACTGCTTGTGTCCTGTGGAAGTAGCCTTTCTCTTTTTGCCTGAAGTAATGCTTACAGGTTAGTGAAGGGTAAAAAAAAGAATCAATGTGAAGTAGAGAGAAGCTGATGATGACAGCAAAGAATTTCCAAGTGGGGGAAAGCAGTGTTGGCAAGTGCAAGGGTATAAAGGGGACCTTTTTTAATGATGTTGTGTGAAAATTAACCACTGTTAGTAATCAGGTTATGAAACTTCTTCGAACCAAAAAACCTGGATAACTGGAAATCCAGATAGGCTGTAAGGTCCCAGAGGAGAAGTTTGACTTGTTGACACTGAATTTTTTGGGTCATCATGAGGAAATGTCTGAAAATATTAAATTGATAGAGCAAAGAGGAGGAAATAAAAACTATGCACTGGAGATCCTGGTACCAAACATGTAAAAATACATGTCATAGGATCCTGTACTTACAGTTGGAAGGATACAGATATGATTTGACCCTAGTAGGATTAAATGGAAAGCAGATGTAGTCAGATGAACAGAATTTTGTTTTTTGACATAAAAAAAATTAAATTGAAAGTAAATGGAGACACTTTGCAGGTAATTGGCTATTTGTTTCATTATATTGATTAAATAATTGTACCACAAAATGTATGAAATTAAAGAGTTGACTCAAAGTAGTTGCTAATAGAAAATTGATGTCAGAGGCAAGATTTATTGGGTTCTGCAACAGGAGGCTTCTCAAGGTTTTCATCCATGATCTAGAAACTAAGTTAATGTAACTAGAGGGAAAAAATATATTTCTACCTATGGTACAGGTGAATGCATATAGAAAATCAGGATTTGGAAAACATTTTTAAAAAAGCAAAAAATATACTTGATTTAGGAAAAATGCTCATTTCTCCATATTTGCAGCACATTCATGTTCTCTTCTGGCAGTTATATTTCAGCAGAGGACAGATTATCAGATCCTGTAAAAGAGTACCTCATGGAAGCACAGTGGATTAGGGCATGTGGAAGATAGGGAGGTTTTGTAGTCCTTTCTAGCTTGAAATGCCTTAAAACTTTGTTGCTGGGCTTGTTGACTGTATGGATACTTCAAGGCAGAACATACAGAGCATTCTGTGTGACTCCTTTGAATCTGCCCAAATGCATCCCAACATTTGGCCATTCTCCTAAACGGTTGATTTCAGTGGAGTTCAAATAAATGCTTTAATCACTTCAAATTATTTTTGAACTGCTGTTTATCATGACTCCTTTGGCACATATAAATGGGAAAAACATACAGGGTATGTGGGTAAGGATAAGATTTCTGGTAGAAAAAGGGGATTAGTCCCAGAATACAAGGTCACCTTTATGTATATTCCCTCTTGGAGTCAAGTACCAAAGCGGGCCTTGTATTCCCTGTGCCTCTGGGATAGACTGGGTAAAACACACCTGATTGCTGACTGTTTAGAGTCTTCAACCCCATGCAGTTATAGGCTGGGGACGGTGTGGCTGGGGAATGCCCAGGCAGAAAGGGACTTGGGAGTGCTGGTTGATAGGAGACTGAATATGAGCCAGCAGTGTGCCCAGGCAGCCAAGAAGGCCAATGGCATCCTGGCCTGCATCAAGAACAGCATTGCCAGTAGGACCAGGGAAGTTATTCTTCCTTTGTACTTGGCGCTGGTTAGGCCACAGCTGGAGTACTGTGTCCAGTTCTGGGCCCCTCAGTTTAAGAAAGATGTTGAGTTGCTGGAATGTGTCCAGAGAAGGGCAACGAGGATGGTGAAGGGGCTGGAGCACAAGTCCTGTGAGGATTGGGATCGTTCAGCCTGGAGAAGAGGAGGCTCAGGGGTGACCTTATCGCTGTCTATAACTACCTGAAAGGAGGTTGTAGTCAGGCGGGGGTCGGTCTCTTCTCTCAGGCTCCCAGTGACAGAACAAGAGGACACAGTCTTAGGCTGCGTCAGGGGAGGTTTAGGTTGGATATCAGGAGAAACTTTTTCAGAGAGAGAGTGATTTCCCATTGGAATGGGCTTCCCAGGGAGGTGGTGGAGTCACCGTCCCTGGACGTGTTTAAGGATAGGTTGGATGATGAACTTAGTGACATGGTTTAAATGATGGATTGGTGTTGGGTAGGTTGTTAAGTTAGGTAAAAAGTTGGACTTTATGATCTCTGCGTTCTTTTCCAACTTTGTTAATTTGGTGTGTAATTCTGTGTGTAACCCTGGCAAGTCAAACAAGGTAGAGGAAAAGAAGAAAGCAAAGCAGTAGTGGTGAGGTCTGAATTAAAACTAGTAGACTGATCACGTGTGAGAAGATGGGATGAATGTACAGGTGAAAAAGCAAAGTTTGTAGCTTTCACTTTAAAGATGTAATTAATGGAAGGTGGCAGCTGATGTGATTCCAGTTGTACCAATGGAACCAACTTTTACCCCAGTTTTTAGCAATGGAAAACTCTGCCCCTGTGCGTCACACTACAAGACTGTACTTTTCTACACCATCAGCTGGAGGAAACTTAAAATCATTGCCTGTGGCAGGCCTTACCTTATTAATGCCTACCCAGAACTTTTGCAGCATTTTAGCAAGCTTGATATTCTGTAAGTGATGCAGAGTCAGTCTCTCCATAGTTTTTGGAGGACTCTTCTAATTTTGGCATGCAAGTTGAGACAGGAGAGGGAGAGTGCCCAGGAGATTTAGAAAAGGTCAGTAATTTTTCTTCCTTGGTATCTCTGTAGTTAGGTACCTGCCAGATGGAAGATGCTGCCTTAAAATGCTTTGTGGCATAACCTGCTCTAGTGACAGTGCTGTTCTGGTTTTAATTTGGAATATGCTAGAAGGTAAAATATTTTATTGAAGTATAGTGTGGACAGCAGATGTACTACATCTCAAAGTGTCCAAAAAGTGAACATTTGAAAGTGTCCCAAAGCTGTATTGGAAACACGGCGATCGCCAGGAGAGTGCTCAGCTTCCTTAAAGCAGTTGCTTCTCCTTTTGGCATAGAGCTCCCAGTGTGCTGTGATGTGATGGAGTGTGAGGGACGATGCTGCACTGAAGTGGCCCCTTCCTGACCTGCTGCTCAGCACTGAGTGTCTCTTGGAGAAGGTCTGGCTAGGAATGAAGCTCCTCAGCCTGATGATCCTGTCAGGCTGGTCAGGCTGTACCAGGAGAGGCTAAAGCTACGTGCTGCTGGGAGCCGCCACCCATGCCTGCTTGAGGATGGAATGAATGAGCAGCCCTGGTCCTTCAGCACTGGTTAATTTGTGGAGCAGAATAGTCCTCCTGTGACTGCCTTTATCATTCTTCTGTGGAAAGGTCACTTGTGGCCTCTGAGCCATAGTACAAGATATGCAATTCCTTAATCCACTCTAGATGCCTGTAGGCTGGATGTGTCCCTAGCCCACATCTGTGATTCACACACAGCAGGTTTATCTTTGCAGTGCTGCCTTATCTCATTTCTGCATGGCATATGTAGTGGAGCTGAACTCCCCACTACAGGAGGCACTGCAGTACCTGGCTCTCAGATCAGGAACAGATCTCCACTTGGACCAGATGTGCCCATAAAGAAACCACCTGGAGGGGTAGTTCTGCTGTTCCAGGCTGCTGCCCTCACCCCTGAAGCAGCCTCTGGGAAGGTAGAGACTTGAATTATGGCCAAAATGCAGAATAGAAAATAAGGAAATAAAAGCCTAAGTGAGAAGTAACAATCTTTTTCCTTCCTTCCTCTGTCCTAAGAAGAGGGAGTGATTTTTAAGACCCTGATTTTTCAGGCTACTGCCAGAAGGCCTGGGGATGGTCCTCTCTTAATTCAGCCCTTTTAAGGCATTTTCCAATAGGTGTCCCAAAAAGTCTTGATTCACACTTCTGCGTGGGTCTCCAATGACGTCTGGTGTTTAAGCCAGGCAGGCTGTGTTCCATCAGTTTAGTCTAGCAACGGGGAAAAATGTGAGTCAAAGTTCTGTGGAGATGATAGGAAGCGAGTGAGCAAATGCCTGAGACCATCTGGACCATGTGGGGGGGTGTAGAAGCGTGGAGGCAAATGGGGTAAGGAGGTGTAATGGGCTGTGTGCCAACCTGGCCGTGAGTTCAGTGGTCTGCAGTACGTACCAAAGAGAAATGGCTGTGCAGGACTGGTGCTGGGAAACAGCTCTGTGAAGAGCTTGGTCATGAGCAGATGCTGCAGTGTTTGTGAGCTTTAAGGTAGTGCTGTGTCTGTCTGAAATGTGTCCATGCCATGCTTTGCTGCAGAGCTCTTGCATTAAGGTACCTCTTGGACTGGAGTGGATTTTCCCCGTGACAGGTTGTCCCCATACAGGTGCTGATCTCTTGCTCTGGACTTTGAAGGGGAGAGGGGCCTGGTGTAGTAGTAGCCCTGAGGTTACAGATAGCTTGGTGCAGTCTCTTAGCATGGTTTTCTTCTTGTCTCTAAACAGACCGTCAAGAATTTCTCTAAAGTACAAGGGCACAATTAATGTAACCAGCACGTTCAGGCTCCTAATGATGGTTGTTTGTGGACTACAGAGACATCTAAGCCCTGTTTCATTAGCTTAGCCAGGGACCCAGCAAAGACCTAGTTCCTTCAGCATCCTGTCTTTTTTCCCTGACTTGGTTTGAGGGGTGGTGCCTGTGTTGCATTGCTCCTCTGAGCTGCTTCTCGGAAGCTCCATGCAAACCCTCCTGCTTCCAGTTAGTGACGCAGCACTTCAGGAAGCTGAGCCAAGCTAAACAGGGATGTTCCCCACTTAGGAAGGGAACAGGGAACCTTAGGGACTTAGGTCAGTGTTCTGACAGACAATATATTTAAATACTCAAGATAAGTCTTAACTTCTGAGTGTCCTTTTTAGCAAGTAGTGTTTGTGTCCTGGTGGTGTTCCTTCAGAAACAAACAAGAAAGTAAGGTGATGAGAAAGGAGAGGATTTTTCCATCCCTCTCCGACAGGGAGGGAAAACTAAGTTATAAAATATCATTGTTTTGTAATTTTATTTGAGGAACAGCTCTGCCCCATTTAAGGTTTTCTCCACTAAAGTCTAGTGCATAGTCTCTCAGACTGGTGGACAGGCTTACGTGGGAAGGGCACAAGTATAACAACTCTGGGGAGTGAAAAGTGCTTCTGTTATTTTACTGGGAAAGGATATAGCCGTAAGATCTGTTGAGGGGATCCAGGGAAGGGGCAGAGAGAAGCACAAAAGCAACTGAGAAATAATGTGCTCTTTCAGCCAACTGCTGCCCTAGAAACCATGCGGTGTTGGAGGGTGTCACCTCTGTCCCCTGCCTTGCTGGTAGGTGCGGGTTGACTTTGGAGCTCTCACTGTTAGATTTGTGTGTATCTGACCCAGACCTCCCAGCTGCTGCTGGGTATATTTTAATGGGAGAGCCTCTTCACTTTACAAGTTAAGCTTTAGAGAGCTCTTTAGGGGATTCAGACTGAGAATCAGGACATGGACTGGACAGCAGTCAGTTTGACTGAATTTTGGGGAAAAAAGCAGCAAAGTGCTCTCATAGCTTCAGACTTTATAAAGACTAGTTGGACTGACCAGGAAGAGGTTTAAAAAAGAAAAATCTGGCTGTAATCCTGCTTAAAGCAGGAGTTATCAGTAAAGGAGATTGGATTTCTCTTATTCCATATTTCTAGTTATATGCATGATGACCCCATGACTTAGTAGCAGAATGTTTATCTACAAACTCTGCTTTTTTTATCTTTCTCTGGCAGGCATCATACAGTTGTGTGTATTCATGTCCCTTTGGAAAGCTGGGCCTGCTGGCTGGAGGCACCTCTAGGAGGTCTGCATTGCTTGCTTTGGTCACAGGCTGTAGTGCAAGTTGGCTCAGCCACTTTGGTTCAGACTCTGCCTGGGTTTATAGGGGTAAGAAGGATTAAAGAAAAAAAAAAGATGATAAAATGTGCCTTTACCAGAAAGTGATTCAAACCTCATAAGATCCAAATGATTCCCTCTTTACCAGAGGGAGGAGTACATTTGCCTTGGCAATAAACCTTCATCTGTCCACTGCTGTATTGTTTTTGTTAGAGGTGTGCAGTATTTTGCAGACAGTTTATGTAATTTGGGAAATGCGTGGGAGTGTACATATCAGGATGTGGCACTTGCACATCAGCAAAATAATCTTTAAATACTGTAGTTCAGGTAACTTCAAGAAATTTTGGAAGCTCTAAGTAGAGGGTGCATGTTTTGCTTAGTTATAATTATGTGTAACCATAAGGAATGTGAAGATCTTGCTCATTAATATTGTGGTATTTTGCTAGATGGAAGCATATGTGAAGAAGAAAACATGCAAGTGTGAAATGTTTTTAAATCCACTCCTGTGTGTAAGATGTGACTTGATAACTATTTATTAAAATAATACCATTCCTGTTAGGAGTTTTAGATTGTTGCCAGCCTGTTCCTTAGACATTGCATAGGTACTGCCTTACACAGGAGACATGGATTTGGCATCTTGTGTGAGGGCTGGAGCACTAACACTGCTGCAGCAAGTGGCATCCCAAGCTTTTGCGATGCTGTGTCAATAAGGAGGGAAGGATTTGTACCTTCTGAGGACATCTATGGTGTGGGTGGTTACAGACTCAGCTGGCTACAGGAGGGTGGCTGAGGGAATATTTTACTGCTGTTGTCACAACTGTATATGGGAGACCAGAAAAAAAGCACTGCAGTGGTGAGACTGCTTACCCAAAGAACCTCAGCTGAATTTTATTTTCCAATTGCTTAAGCACATCTGGATTGTTTCTGTAGTAAAAAGGTACTTTGGCTCTGGCGGATGGCAGCCTAGAGATGAGGAGATTGTTCAGTTTGAGGCTGTCTTTGGTGATCATAAACAATCATAAAGTACTTGGCCACCTAGTGTAATCTTTTTTAATGGCATTTGGGAACATCATATGCCAGAAGCATATGTTCCCCTCAGGAGGAAGGCTGGGATAGTCGTGGGGGTGTGTCCTGACACAGGTGTGCACACATATTTTGGAGAAGCAGTGTTGCCAGTGCTCTCCCAGGGCTTGCAGAGGGAGTCTTGTCCATACAGGCTGCAGGAGGGATTATGCTGGTTTATGGTGACTCTGACAGCTCCAAACATTAGGGAACTCAGGCTTGTGGAAAGCAGCCTGCAAAATCCTATTGGGCACTTGAATTTTGTTGTGGTGACATTATAAGAGACAGTGTGTCCTGGTCAGGATGCACTAGATGTCCTGAGACATTATGAGTTCATGAGGATAGGGAACCACACGAACCACAATGTTCACCCTGGAGATACTACAACTGCACAGTGCAATTGGATAAGTTGCCCAAGTCAATCTGCTTTTTTTCTTGTCCTATGATCATGGGATGACAATTCAGTGAAATTTGTCTTTAAAGTGCATTATCACACAAAGAAATTTTGTGAAGTCTTTGACAGAGTTCAAATCGCTTATTCCATGCATTTATGAAGAATTTATTCATTGTGGAGGACACTTAAAGATGTCTGTTCTATCAGTTTTGGTTCTTCCTGGGCTAAAAGCAAAACACCTGTTTTCCAGACTTAAAATACATCTGGGGATAGGTAGATTTGCATATCCCATTAAAGGAATACTCCAGTTCTTGTTGCATTCTAAGTGCCAAATGCTACTCTACTGTGAGGAGGTCACTTCTTGCATTACCTTATCTGGAAAATAAATGCTACTGCACCTCGCTGTGTTTTATGGAATATTTGCAGAAAATGAAGAATTTCCCATATTGCTGGAAAAGATCTGCTGCAAGAATAAGGGTCTTACTTTTTTTAATGGAAGTGCATTTTTCACTTCAGTGACATTCTGTGCACCTGACCTCAACCAGAATGGTCTAATTGTTGCAATTAAATCAAAAATTCTGTCATTTGCAATACCTGTAAAGGGAGCTGTGCTCTGTGTGATTTGTTTGGGACATATCCTGTGAAGTTCTTTCCATTCACTGATCTGACTATTGCCCTTGGAGGGAAACTACTTTTGATTAAATTACAGTCCTGTTAAGAGGGTTGGCCTAATTGGTTTACCTTGGTGGGAGCCAAAGCCTGAGCAGACAGAGGCAGCCCTGTGTGTGGCAGCTGGTCACATCTGGTAGCAGCATTGGAGCAAAGGCAATGCTTGTGCAGGTCCTGGGTTTGTAAGCAGATGTGCTGAGCATCTGCTCTGAGGGAGAACAAGCCATGCAGATTGAACTAGGTTTTACCCTGTTGTCTGTGTTTGCACCACTTCCCGTGAAGCAGAACTAAACCTTTTTTTGGTGTCTTCTGGATTTGCTGGCTTTGTAATAAAGGATTGGTGGGGGCGAGTGCCACACTAAAAGGCAGATTTTGGATGCAGCACAGTCCAAAAAGAAATTGTCTGTGAGGCAGACTGCTGCTGCAAACAGAGCACTTCTGAGAGGTGGCTAGAAAAAAAAAAATCTCATCTTTCCTGGGAGGGCTTGAGTTGTGCAGGGCTTGATGCTTGGGCTGCTGCTGAGCAGCATTTATAAAGTTCTGGAACCTAGGTGACATGTTAAAGGAGGTTGGTCCTGAGTGGCCAAGAGGTATAAATAAAGCAGGAATCTTCTGGAGAGAAAGCAAGAAATGAGCAAGGAGTTAGGTGTTAGAGCCCTGGCTGGCCCATTTAGAGCTGCTGGCATACCTGAACCTGGAGTAGCTCCCTCCTCCTGCTCTGTCAGGGTAGTCTGTTTTAGCTTGAGCAGTGGACTGCAAATCCATGTGGATGGAATTGGGTTGGAGCAGCAGATGCAGGGTTATGCTGCCCTCTCTGAGAGAATGATGACCTCGGGGAAGGATGGTGACTTCTGTTGAACGTGAATAATCCAACAGTTTCTAGCAGAAAGGGAGATGTCTCTACAGGTTATGCCTGTTCAACATTTTTATCTTAAACTTCCCAGTGAACATAGCAATACTAGGATTTTCTTGGTAATGCCCTTTGGAGCGGACGATGGGTGCTGTGGGATGCTGAAAAGAGGTTGAGATGGCTGAACTGCACCTTTTGGTGAAACAGATAGGATGTATGGTCATGCTGTAAGAGACTGCTGTAAGAGACTGCTGTAAGAGATTTATGAACTCATTTTGTATTTGCAGTCTGTTGTGATGGCTTCAAATTCAGCACTGCAGTTGGAACGTGCCTCTTTGTTGTGCTCAGTCTGAGTTTTAATGATAGAACTGGCATATCCAAGTAGTTTGTACGTGACTTTGCCAGGACTTGCTGAGTTTTCAAGATGTGCTCTCATCCATTGCATATGGGCAGCATTTTGCCTCTTGAGCTGTTAAAGAAAGATTGCCAAAGTATGTTTCATAGCTTGATATTATTACAACACTTTTTCGTGCATGCTGGGTTCTGAGGCACGTCAAGGTTTTCTGAAATGTGTTCCTTCAGTTTTGTTCGCACTAGTTTGTGTCGTTTGAGATCCCTGCTTTCTCCACCACTATCAACTATCACAGAAAAATGACTTCTCAGGTTTTGTTACACAAAAATCAGGGTAAGATAATATTGTGGTCATCTAGTCTGGAGGGTGTCCCTTTAAAGTCTGAGAATAGGCATAGGAGCATGCCATCAAAATAACCTCCCTTATATTTGCTCCTCCCACCCCTCCTTTTTCCCATCCACTTAAAAGCAGAAGTCAGGAACGAAATAAGAAAGACAAAGAAGAAACCAACCCCAAAATGTACCCAGCCAAGGCAGTCTGAGATGGTGAAAGCAGAAGCATGCAATTAAAAAAAGCTGCGTGTGCCTGGTCCTAGACATTCCTGCAGCTGCAGGCTCCTGGCACGAAGTCCGGCTGGGCTGGATCCCTGCCGGCCCCTGCTTCGGCAGGGACTCTGCTGGGGAGCTGCTCCTGGATGGAGAAGAGACTGGGATTATTGCTCTTTCTCCACAGGGCAATCAAAAAGGCTTTCCAAGGTCCTGCCTCTGCTCAGAAAGGTCTCACTTTCTCTGTTTATGTGCCTTGGACAGGCTGCGCTGAAGGAAGAAAGAGCCTCAGAAATCCATCTGAAAGGCACATGGAGCACAGGCCGGAGCCCACCTCTGCTTTACACCCTGGCTGCACAGTCGCTGCTCTGTGTGTCTGCCGTGGAACGACTGCACAACAAATGTCTCTGTGTTTCATTTTGAGTTGGTGGGGAAGGAGCAGGAGGGACCGGTGCCAACAGTCAGGCTTTTGAGACCCTGGGACCACTGAGCCTTGCATGTGTGCATAGCTTTTAACCAAACCCTGTTAAATCCATGTGGTTTTATTCTGCCAAAGGGATGATGTAAATCCAGGGAGGGGTTAAGGCGTTAGCTACTGGCAGTTAAACATAAAGTGTGAGAGCAGGGCTGGCACTTCGGTGGGTTGAATTGTGGGGATGCTTTTGCCTCTTGTCAAGGACAACAACTGTGTGTCTGTGCTTTGGGCTGAAGTAGCCCTGAAGCCACTCTGGGCACATACATGGTCTTTCCTTTGCACAGCAGTACTTTCCCGTGCTGCTGCCTCCAGCTGTGTCTCTGCTGGGGACTGTCATGGGAAGAGGTGTCTGGGCCTTAAGCCACCAGTGTTTTAGCTTAACACTGCCCAGGAAGGCAAGTTGGGCACCTTGTCCCCTTCCTGAAAACATAAATGGCTGGGGTGAAGGCCTGCTCCTGCCATCATGAGAGAGCGATGGTCCTGCAGGGAGCCATAGCACAATGTTGTCTTAAACCAGGACTGTTTTTGTGGATTTTTTCCCTAGAACTTGTTTGTCTGAGCTTTTGGGCAGTAGCTGAAGGGTTCAGGTATGCCAGGGCTAGGTAGGTATCTTATGCAGAAAGCACCTGGATGTCTCTTGTAGAAATATTGTCCCTTTCCCCAACATCCCTGGGGCTGTTCCTATCACAGGCAGTGTGCCCTTGTTGCCACCACTGGCAGAGGCTGAAAAAGGGCGATGACCGCACGACCTTTTCGCTGCTAAAGGTTATCTCACCAAGGACGAGGCTTGGGTGATCAGCAGAGGAGGCTTGACTGTAATGTTCCTGCACTTGTTACACAAGCCTGCTCTTGTTTTAGGGAAGAAAAGAGTCATTGCCATGGAAATTTCAGTGTTGAAAGGCGAGATACGGAGCCGTGCACATTTCCTCTTTGCTCCCCAGTTGTGTTTGTGTCTCTCTGTGTCTCTCTTACGCCTGTCTCACCACTGGAGGCCTAAGCAGATACGTGTTGTGGTTCTTGTAAGTCTTGGTAGGGACCCTCTCTGGACCCTCTCCTGAGGTGGTGGATTTTCCCCTAAACAAAACACCACCTTCAGAGTGTACCAGGAGAACAGCTGAATATGTGCATGGGGATCCCTTAGAAGTGAGAGATTTCACACTCCTTGGCTGGGTCTGTAGCCCATTTGTTTATTGCTCTGGTTACCCCTCTTGGAGGTACAGAGTAGTGGTGTTGTCTGATAATACAATACACTGTCTAACAATACAATGATGTGGTATGAAAAGTCTATTCAGTCTTTTATTCCTGCAGTTACAGCTCTCCGCATATGGCCTCTATCTTAAAAACAAAAAAGACAGGAATACAAATTTCTATGCATCAAAAAAGGCTTTCTCAGCATGTATCCCTATTTACTGCTTGGAATTTTAAGAATGGATTTGCATCAGGATCACACAAATCGTGTGGTTAAATAAATGAAGCTAGAGCACTAAACATTTAGAAGCATATCATATTGTCACTGTTTTTATTTAGTATTTCCACTTTAGGTGGAGAATATGCAATTTGAATTGCTATTAGCGTGGGCATCTGGTTTAAATCTATTTCCATGTTCTGTCCTGACCTTTTCTGACTAGTTTAAGAAATCCTGTCAAAGGGGGAATAGTTCTAACAGCTGCTGCGTGCACCCGAGATTGAAGCATTGTAGGCAGGATGGGAGATTGATGATCTCTTCTACTCCTTCACCCATCCCACTCACTTGGCAACTGATAAAATACCACATACGGTAGTTGTACTAAAAGCTGGATGGTCCATTTAAATTTCTATTAGCTCCATCTGTTTGCAGACTTTTCTGAGTGTGCCTGGCTGCCCCCATAAAGCGCTCAAACTGGAGGCTTGTGTAACTGGATCCTTTCTTGGAACAAGCTGTTAGGTCTTCCTATAAAATGGTCTGGTGGGTTCCTGTTACAAAATGATACCTTGCTGGACTTTTTAAAAGGTTATTAGATATGTTTTTATTGCATTGTTGGAAAAATAGAGATGACACTTAGTGGGGAAAGAGGGATGGCTGGTCTTTCCTAAAGAAGAGCTATTTCTCTCTTGTCCTGTGCTTGAGTTTCCAGTTGCATGCTAGCAACTTGCAACCATTACAAGACAGTTACAATTCAGCTTATGGAAATCCCAGAAATACTGAGTTCTCATTTGACATTAGTGCCCATCGTGCTCATTTTGACTATCTGAAGACCGGATCTTCCAAAGCCATCTGGAATCACAACTTGTTGGGACAACAGAGCAGTGATTTTAAATCCCTTGTCGTTTCTGCACACCCAACACTTTATTGGGGAACTTTGCATACTTCGTAAACTTGAACTTACTTCACGTTATTTGGTTTCCTTTGTTAGAATTTGCACCTCTTGCAACCAGAAAAAAGAAATAAATTAAATTAGAGGAACAGAAGGGAGGGTGCTCAGCAATTCTGAAAACCTTCTGTTTTTAGTTTTGGCAGGTCTGAGTCTTTGCATAAGACATGGTCATTGTGAGCCTTGATTTATAAAATCTTCCAGTTCATAGAACTTTGCTGTAGTCTTTAGAGAAGAGAAGCTGCTGAAGGCCTGAAGATGTGTCAGGTGAGGGTTAGGTTAGATATTAGAACAATGTTCTTCACCCAGAGGGTGATTTGGCACTGGAACAGACTTCCCAGGAAAGTGGTCACTGCACCAAGCCTCCTCAAAGTTCAAGAAGCGTTTGGACAGTACTCTCAGGCACACGTTGTGACTCTTGGGGATGGTCCTGTGCAGGGCTGAGGGCTGGACTCGATGGTCCTGGTGGGTCCCTTGCAGCTCAGCATATGCTGTGACTGTGATTCCATGAAGGGGCTGGAGCACAAGTCTTTCGAGGAGCAGCTGAAGTTGCTGGGGTTCTTTATCTTGGAGAAGAGGAGGCTCAAGGGAGACCTTAGCACATTCTACAGCTACCTGAAAGGAGGTTGGAGTGAGGTGAAGGTCAGTCTCTTCTCCCAGGTAACAAGCAATAGGAAATGGCCTGAATTGCACCAGGTAGATTTAGATTGGATAATAGTTAAAATTTCTTCATTGAAAGGGTTGCCAAGTATTGGAACACCCAGGGAAGTGGTTGAGATTCTATCTACACCTGTGCATAAACGTTACGAATATGAAGCTGTCTTGGTCAGAAGGATATCAGTGTTTTACACAGGAACCATTTGTTATTGTGTGTTAGTTTAATGAATAAAAACTTGCTGTGGTTTTTATGTGCTTTTATTTTTAGATGGAAGCATCATCATGCTAACTCCATGCTGACCCACTAAACATCAGGTACCACGTTCAGTTTATTGGGGCAACATCAGTTCAACACTTAATCTTCTGGCACACTGATTCATGTCCTGAGAACTTGGTTTGGTTTCATTTAACGATGCCAAATTGAAGTGACACGCAGTCAGTGCCGTTATCTGTAGCCAGCTCCAACCCGCGCAGGAAGCAGCAGTTTCAGGATCACTTCTCCTCTTTCTTTTTTTCCTTCTTTTAGTTAAAGAACCTTCCTGGTACCACACGTTTGTCACTGTACCTTACGCAACAGTTTTCTGTGTAAAATCCGCTGCAAATTTCAAATTCCTCAAGAGTCCCTTTGCATTTTGGTCTCTCTCCCAGTCCAGATGGTCTGTAGCAGATGCTCATCCGAAATGTTCCCCAGCCAATGATGCTGTGTTAAAAAAATGATCTAAATTTAACACACAGACACACAAGAGTGTACACACACACTTATATCTCTGTGTATATGTAGTCTTATATATAGACTCTGGAGTCACACACTGCTGATAAGCAGTACAAGGTTCCCCTGATTATTTTTCTGGCTCTGTACCTGTATTTTCCTGGAGCTGAACAGGCTCATTTAGCTCCAGGAGAATTTTCCCTCCTTCAGGTGGTCTCTGCTTGAACTGTGTAGTGCAGGGGGCTGTGCTGGGTTGGGGCTGGGCTGTGGGGGTCTCACGTGGCCAGGCACTACAGGTGGTTTACAGACTGCATGGAAGGAATTGTGACAGCTGAAATTTGGATGCCAGTTGTGATTTCCAGGCTCCCGAGCTTGGCTTTTACCTCTCTGTAGCTCTCAGAGCCTGAAATACTGGACTTGACATTGGTAAGGCTGCACCTCGAGTCCCGTGGTCAGTTTTGGGCCCCTCACTGCAGGAAAGACATTGAGGTGCTGGAGCTTGTCCAGAGGAGGGCAGTGAAGCTGATAAAGGGTCTGGAGCACAAATCTTAACGTGGAGCAGCTGAGGGAGCTGGGATTGTTTACTCTGCAGAAAAGGAGGGTCAGAGAAGACCCTCTTGCTCTCTACAAGTACCTGAAAGGAGGCCACAGTGATGTGGGGGTGGGTCTTTTTTCCCAAGTGACAGGATGAGGAAATGGCCTCAAGTTGCTCCAGGGGAGATTTTAGATTGGATAATAGGAAAAATTTCTTCAACGACAGTGTTGTCAAGCACTGTAACAGGCTGTCCAGGAAAGTGGTTGGGTCACCATCCCTGGGGGTATTTAGAATATATGTAGATGTGGCACTAAGAGACAAGATTTAGTGATGGACTTGGCAGTGCTGGGTTGCACTTGAGCTTAAAGGTATTTTCCAGCCTAAACAATTCCAAGTCTGTCCCTCCTGGCTTCAGAGCAGTGTCCAGTGCTGTGCTCTGCAACAAGGGGTTTTCTCTATGTCCCAGATATCTTTGGTTTTTTTATGATCCAAATAATTTTGGCATTGAATGTGACGCATTCTTACATGCTGCTCTCCTTGAGATCCCTTGTGATGGGAGAGTGTCCCTTCCTGGGTGCCCTTAGGCATGTGGAACAAAGAGGCAAAGGGCAGGGTGCCTTTGCATCAGGAAACCAGGTCAGCTCAGGTGGTGTGGGGTGGCACATGGCACCTTCAGCTCCTGCCTGGCCCTCTAACCAGCAAGGCCATATTTCTTTCCTTAAAAGAGGGAAATTGTGTGGATGAAGTCTGGAAAAAACCCCACTTTTCTCCCGCCTTGTTTTAAGCTGTGGGGTAATAATGGTTGCACAAACGGCGGCCAAGGGGCCCCTGGAGGCTTTGTGCTCGCTCTGACTGGGTGGGTGCTGGGAGAGGCACCCACGGGCAGGTCCCCCGTCCTTCCCCACGCACACCCCCGGGCTGGGCCTCCCCTCCCTCCTCTGCCTGTTCTGGGCACCCAGCCGCCTCTGCATAGCTCGAGTAGATCTTGGCTGCGGCTCGCAGGGGTCTGAGTTAGTGTTGGCAGCTGGCCGGGGTAGCGGGAATGGGCGATTACGTGTGCCTGTGCTTATGCAATGTCTGATCCTTCCCTAAGCCGTCTCCATCCCCAGGATGCTGGCAGGCTCTTGCCGGCAGTCTCGGGAGAGTTGTCTCCTGCTCTGCACAGTGCACTCGCTCGCTCAATATATCCAATTAATTAAATATCAGTGCTGCGAGTGAAAGTGATTTGTTTGTGCATTAGCATTTGAGTGACATGGACTGGGAAGATGCTGCACGGGGCTGTGTGCATGTGTGTTGGCCGGAGGCTACAGTGTCCTTCTGCTTCAGTGCCAGAAACTCACGTTGCCCAATGGGATTAATCTTGTAATTAATCTTTAAAACCAGATGAAACTCCTCCTTTTCTTAAATGTTCCCTCTCCTTCCTTTCTGTCAACTGTTTGCTTTTAATGTTTCTCTTTATCAAACTAAAAAAAAAAGCCTTTTCAAATGTAAGAATGTAAGTGACCTTGTTTTCTCCGTGTGTTTGAATGGGGCTGCATATTACATACTTGAGTTTGTGCTGTTTCTCAGGTTTAGAGAAAGAATAAAGTTATTTCTGCTAGCTATGGCCAGCTTTCTGCTCCTGCAAACTTGGCACTTGGAAAGGATGGTGGGCTGTGGAGGAGATACCCAGACACGTGCAGCTTTGTGAACTAGGAGACTTGAAAGAGACTTGGAAATAGCCAACTACTAAATGACTTCTTTGAAATCAATCCCTCCATGTGGAAGCTCTCATTTGATTTCCCCAGGCTCCCTGTTATTCCTCTTGTCTGGGCTCACGGAGAACCTCCTGTCACCACTCAAACCAGCTATCTGTTGGATGTGGAAATTGAAGGTGGACTCTGAAAATGATCATAATGCTCTGTGCTTGTGAGTCATTGTGGTTTGTCACAGGTGTTTGCTTGTGCTTTGGTGTGACTTCATGTCCCTTGGATCTGAGGAACAGATTGGTTTCAGAAGGATAGGGAGCAGTTTGCATGCAGGGGTGTTGCTGGATGCTTGTGTTTTCAGTCTCTTTGATAGAGAAACCCTGAAATCCAATGCAAACTTGCTAAATCTTGCCCCTGAGACCCTCTCCCCAGCTTTCTGTTGAGGCACAGTTCTTGGAATGAGGGCAAGGGGTATGGGCTCCCTCTCCCAGTTGGTGCTGGGATGTCTGCAGCCCTCCGAAGCCCTCTGGAATGGGGAGGAAAGCTAACTAACTCGTGCAGTAGAACTGGAGAACCCAGCCTTAAAAATAAACAAAGGGAGAAGGCTCTCAGTGAGCTAGTGCTTTGGGATGTGCTGGCCACTGGAAGTTTATTGAGCTTTGTGTTTGGAGCACACTTGTGAGCTGGGGGGGGGTGTGTGTGTGTGTCTAATGTGAACAACCTTTGGTCTTAAACCTGGGCTCTTGGACTGTGTTCCCTAGCTGCCTTCCTGATAAGGATATCAAGTTACCTGGAATACAGGAATGCAAAGCTGCATCAGCAGGTTTCCCAGCCCCAGGTTTGTATCAGTTTCTCCAGAACATGCTGCCACTGTAGTAAACAGCCTTGTTTTGCTGCAAGAAGGCCAAAGGAAACAGTTGTGATGAATTATTTTAACCTTACGTAAATCAAGGGCTATAAAACTTCCCCAGATTGTTTCCTGTTTGAATTCCTTCATATCTTTGTAGGACAACCTCTAGTCTGCAATTAAGAATGGCTTGGGTCGAAGAATTCACACTGTATCTTCACGTTTGATTGTTCTCCCTTTTTTTAGTGTTGTGACCCTTTATAACAGTGATGAATGGATCAAGCTTCAGCTTGTAAATTTTAGCTGCAAGCTAGTAGAACCATCCTCTGGCTAGCAGAGCCATTCTACATTTGTGTTCTCTTTGATAAGCTGAATGCATTGGTTTCTTTCTTTCTTATTTACTTTTATTTTGAGGCAGGATTTCCATCTTCACATTGATTCTTGTGATTCTCTGAACTTTCTCCAGTTGTTCAACATGCTGTTTTTGAAATTTGGCGATATGAAATTGAAACCTGGCTGGCCAGTAGCACCGAGAAGCTTGTGCTTCACACCCCTCTGACTTCTGAAGTTCTCAAACCTGTGTGCTCTGGGTTTCGCAGGGAGTACAGATTTCTGCAACAGGTTGTGTGGTTGGCATGGGGCTGTAGTGCAAAGCTGTAATTAAGGGTTGAGCTTTACGAGGTGACTTCTTTTGAATACGAAACCTCATTTAAGAAATAAGTACAAACTAAAAAGAATCCTAAAGACATAAAAAAGGCAAAATTTTTGCAGTACCTCCTTGTTGTTTGGGTGTGTGAGGCCATCTGGAGCCTGAGAACATATCTGCAGTAATTCTTCACCATGGCTGAGTGCTTGTGGTACCTGTCTCATGGGTGCTCCTTCAGCTCTGTGTTTCCCAGAGTCCTGGGATCTCTGCTTCTGATGGTTAGTCACCCAAGTGTGACTTGGAGCCTTTTGTTTGCAGCATAAGATGGTTGGTTGGTTGGTTTGGGGTTATTTTACCTTCGGCTCTATTTAAGATATGTCACTCGTTTATGGCTGCTTATCAAGTAGTCTGTGTTTTGGTTTTGTGACATGAGCTTTTTATGACTTGCTGGCCCTGCTGATGCTGCATTATCTGCAGCCTTCAGGGGTGGTGACTTTTCCTCTCAGGTTGTGAGAGTCTGGGGCTAAGACCTGATCCCTGTCAGAGCCCACTGAAAACATGTGGCACAACCAGCTCATGTGCTTCACATTTGGAGATTTCTTACTTCTTTGTCACACTGAATTTGGCCTGTTGACTTCATCTCACTTTGGCTTCTGTAGCACCAAGTCAATTGCTTCAGAATACAGGGGTATTAAGCTTTTAATAGTATTACAGAAGTAGATAAAATTTGAGACTCCAGATTATCAGTTATTCTGGAATTACAAGCATACATTAGATCACTGTATTGGTTTTTCTGTGGCCAGGTTTTGGTGGCAGTGGGGGGGGGCTGAGGGAGAGGCTTCTTCAAGAAGCTACTGGAAGTTTCCCCATGCCCAGGCTGGGCCCGCTGCTGGCCAAGGCCAGGCCAATCAGTAGTTGACAGAACGCCTCTGTGATAACATATTTAAGAAGGAAGAAAAAAAAAAAAAAGTAGTAGGAGATGAAGATGGCTGCCGGAGAGGAGCAGGATGAGAGCCTGTGAACAACAACACAGACACCAAGGTCAGTGCAGAAGGATGGGGAGGAGATGCTCCTGGTGCCAGAGCTGAGATCCAGCTGCAGCCCATGGTGCAGACCATGGTGAAGTAGCTGTGCCCCTGCAGCCCATGGAGGACCACAGGAGTGCAGAGATCCACCTGTAGCCCGTGGAGGAGCCACGCCGGAGCAGGTGGATGCTGGGGAAGGCTGTAGCCCGTGGGAGACCCAAGGTGGAGCCGGGTCCTGGCAGGGGACTGTAGCCTGTGGGGAGAGGAGCCCACTTGGAGTAGGATTCTCCTGTTAGGATGCGTGGCTCGTGGGGCCCACGCTGGAGCAGCCTGTGCCTGAGGGACTGCACCCTGTGGAATGTCAGCCATGTGGCAGCTGTGGGTGAAGGGCTGCTGCCCATGGGATGGACTCTCGCCGGAGCAGTTTGTGAGAGGAACTGTATCCTGTGAGGGATGGACCCCATGGAATGTGGCTGGAAGGACTCTTCTCCCCAAGCAGCGGCTGAGAACAGCAGCTGACCACAGCAACACCTCCCCCCCACCTCGCCTTTTCCCTTGACCGCTGCAGGAGAATAGGTTGGATGTAAGAAGGAGGGGGTGGGGGGTAAAAGGTGTCTTTTAGTCTCTCACTCTTAGCTTTGATCTTGTTAGTAATAAACCTGACTATCATTCCCGCATGGAGTCTTGTTTTGCCTGTGACGGTGATTAAGAAAGAATTTGCTGTAGTCCTTATCACGAATAACGAAACCTCTCGTTATATTCTCTCTCTCCTCTATAGCTGGGCAAGGGGGAGTGAGAGAGTGGCTGTAGTGGGCCCCTGGCACCCAGCCCGGGTTAAACCACTACAATCACTCTCCCTTTTGTTCTTGAGCTGTTAATTACTCTCTTCTCTTCTTCATCTCTTCCTTCATCAGAAATGAACAGTAGAAAGGTTAACTTGCTGTTACATTGGTTGCTTTGTTTACACTTAAATATTTTCACATTATTTTTTACAGGCCATCAGTATTGTCTCATACTGAAAATAGTTTCAAGAGCTCCTTAGAAGCTCTGTTTAGACTTCTCATATGGAGGTTTTCTAGGCCTACTAATTAAAATGGCCAACTTTAAGTTGCTGGTTTTATATTCTCTTCCATTATTGTTGGGATAAAAGTAATTTCATTACCATCCTGTGGGATGGCTGTATCATCTGCTCTTATATAAAAAGCAGTAATTCAGAACCGCCCCCTCCCAGGAATATTCAATTAAACATTTTGATCTTTCTTCTTCTTCTTCCCCCAATAACTGCAGCCAAGCAATGGCCTGATCTATAATTAACATTCTTCTGGATCCAGACAAATTTAGAGGCAATCTTTTTCTCTCTGAATTGTATTTTCTATTAACTCTTTCTTTTTTCCTAGAGTCTGATTTATGTTAATTCTCAGTAATTTTTCCTTCCTTTCAGTAGCCCAGATAGGTAATACATTACCACAGTAAGCAGGGTCGTTTTCCCCTTGTGACTTTCTCTTCACCTGCCATGGTGACATGGAAGTGTGGTGCCAGCCCCTGCTGAGTCTCCTTTCCTTCTTCAACCTGCCTTTCAGGTGGTGAATAACCAAATAAGAGCCAATCCAAAGCAGTCATGGGAGTGACCACTTTAAGATGGGCAGTTTTAAAAGGCAAGGCATAAAAGTCAGTGACATTTGGGAAAAAATACACAGCTGGGGATTGAGGAAGTTCTTGCACAACCTTCATATGCTGCTTATCTTTCATAGGCATATTTTATCCATTTCCAGGCAGTGTGACTTTGCCTCCTCCTGTTGTTTTACCTCTGCACCCTTGCTTTTCTGGCTCTTGTCCTCCAGGGTCTTTGCCTGCAGTTTATGGCTTCATTCCCAACTCCCTTGATCTTCTTTACGTCCTACAAGGGAATGAGTAGCTTGGACTCTTTTTCTCCTGCTTGGTAGCAAAGTTCTGCAAATGGAATGTACAGAGGGAAGGCAGAGATGAAGGAGAGGGGTGCTGTAAATGGGATAGGGCTAGAAAAAGAAGCTGAAATGTGATTTCACAAATGAAGGCAATGCTGCTTTGAAAGTCTCTCCTGTATCACCAGGACTTGTGAGGGGAAAGAACCAGCACATGTGTTGCTAAATAAGCTGTTCCACTAGAACCTGCAACTCTGGAAAGAAGCAGAGAGGAGAAATAAGTGTACAAGTTTGACTTTTGTTTAACACCTGGTCTTCAGATACTGATGTTTCCATCTACAGCTATTCTGGGTAATTGGAATACTGGCTCTCAAGTATGGAGTATTCTTAAAATAATTTGTCTGGACAAATGCTGTGCATGCTTTTGAGTATATATTTATTTGATCTTTTTCATATCCTGTCTCCTTGTTTCCTTTTTACAGGTTTCAGTAGAGCTTCAAAACAAATTGGTTTGTCTTTGACACAAATAAAAGCTCAGTGACACCACCACCCCCCCCCCATCACCCTTGTGGTGACGAAAAATGAAATGCCTCTTCCCTCAGAGAGAGGTTGCACTGATGGAAGTACTGGTCCATACAAAATGAGGTGCCAAAACCATTTCTGTGGCCTCCTGTGTGAATTTCTGCAGAGTTAAGGCTGTACAAATGAAACGTGTGTATCTTGAATTACTCATCTTGTGGTACGGGGGATCACTGTGGGTGGCTTCAAAACACAAAGTCTTTTGCCATGAGGTGGCAGGGCTGGCTCATCCAAAGCAGCTCTGGTGCCATGGCCTTCAAAAGCCGTGTTCTCTTTCAGGTACAACGTAGGGATGTTCTTCCCTAGTGTTGTCAAGTACTGTTGCTCTGCTCTTCCTTAGCTTCCCGGGTGGTAGCAGCTTTGACATGAAACGTGCTGCCAGGTTGCCAACTGGAAATGTTTTGATTGTCAAGGATGGAGAGTCTTTGATTATAGCTGCTGTTGACAAAGTCCCTGCTCTGTAAGCATCCACAGTGTTTGGGCTTTGCAAAGGATGAGGGGTATGTCAGTTCAAAAGCCAGGATGTTTCTACTGAAAGCAAGATACAGGAATTGTTTACTTGTTAGGAAAGGGTTCTTTAATGTAGTTGTTTGTTTGACTATCTGGCAGGATCACACACTGGAAACACGCTGGAGCAGGATCTGACACCTTACTGACTTTTTTTACTGTTTGGAATGTGTAACACTCAGTGACAGCAGCACTGAACACAAAGTCCTGCCAGTGTTGTTTCTCCTGACCTGATAGTAGATATCTTGTGATAGAAGGGGCAGCAGTTTCTGCTGGGCAGGGTCTAAACCCTGTGGCAGCTAAGGTCATTGCTAGCCAAAGGCTGCTGATCCTTGAGCTCTGAATCAGTCAGGGGAGTTCATCTCCAGGGTAGGGTGATATGACCTGTGGATTTCTTCACATTTGTTTTGCAAAACCCTTCTTTTTTTTTTTTCACCTTCCATTGTGCTCAAGCACCTGTTTCTTGAGTTCAAGAAAGGGTTATAAATGTGTAGTAGGTTTTTTCTTTTTAAAACTTTACATGCATCTGCAATTTCAACCATTATGTCTATGAACTTTGGGCAGTTTTTGTAAAAGCTGATTCATATTTTCTGTAATCAGCTTGGGATGTCTGCATTTAGGTACTTGATGAAATAGATAGTGTGACTCTTCAAAACTTTAGAGTGCTTAAATAAATGTTTAGGAGCTTAAATATATGTTTTTTCTTTTCAAGCCTCAGCTTCCATCCTTCTATTCTTAGAAACAACCAGCCAACCCAACAAAGCCCTCCCCAAGTACTATGGGGAAACAAAACAAAACCCACTAACTCTTTGATGAAATAAAATGCCCAGTCTCTCTTGAAGCTGCCAATACTGATCATAAAGCCTTACTTATTTTGTAGTAATCAGACAGCTTTAATTCAAGAACAGAATTTTGATGGGTGATGTGTGGGTTTGTGGCTAGAGTTAGGAAGATGAAAGAATGATGGTTTTTGCAGGCTGGAACTTTGCCATTTAAAGTTTGCAACCATCAATGAGGAAACATTGTTGAAGAAGAAAATAAGCATTTTTATTTTAGATGTCAAGTGTCCTGTCAGTCAGGACTGGCAAGCAGGAGCGTGCAGCAAGCACTGCTGATGGAGCAGAAGTTGTTCCCTCCCTACACCACTCAGACTAATAAAAGATCCTCCTTTGAAAGGTACTAATTTGGTCCTCAGGGAGGAGGAGGCTGTTGTGGGCACTTCAAACACGAAACAGCTGAGCTGGAAAGCACCTGTGTTCTGCAGGAGGCCCCCCCCCCCCGCACTAATGGAAACCTAGATGTGACATTTGGATTTTTCTGAAGTCTCTCCTAACAGCATCCCAGCACAGGATGCCCACTGGAATGGTTATATTTCTGGGAGGTTGTGCCTCTGGGGCAGAGGGTGGGAGGTTAAAGTGTTGCTTAACATTTGGGAGCTGCACTGAGACCTTTCAGGGTGAGCAGATGGTCACTGGTCTGCAGGGCAGGTTACAGCAGCTCTGTTTTAAGTAACCATTCCTGAATTCCATGGTGCTAGTCATCCTTGGAGAGAGAGTTTTGTCTTCATGTAGGAGGAGATTGTCTGTGACTTCTGACTTTCCTCCCTCCTGTTATAACTGTAAAATCATCTGGGATTTGCACCTGATGATATTTATGGATCTCTTCCAACGTGAGATATTCTGTGATCCTAAAATGTGTGCAAAACCGGTGAATTTTGCTTAAAATACGGGAATTGTGCTGACTGTGCCCTTTACAAAGGGCTTATCTGTACCTGTCAACAAGGGATGCTGTTACGTGAGGACTGAGATGAATTTTCATTCTTTAGTCCCCTCCCATTTCCATGGTGAGGGAAGATGATAAATGAAACCAAGTGCAGTGTGCCCAGATTTTGTAAAATGCTGCTATAATGTCAAGCAGTCAAGAAGGAACTGGAGTAACTTTTCTTTCAAAAGTGGCCTTAAGTTAAACCAGCTGTGTAATGTGTTATCCCTGCTGCTGAGCTCTTGGACAGGAAATGCCCACTGTTGAATTGTAAAATTTGTGGACAAAGGTTTCAACTCGTCTGAAAACTTGATTTCACAGTTTATTTTTCAGCTAAAAACTCTGTAGTTTAGAAGTACTGTTGTTTAGTAGTACAGAAGACACTAGTTTGATGTAAAACTTGTAAATGCAAGTTCCTTCCATAGAGCCTGTAGGTGTACCTGGGTTGAAACCCAGAAAATTAATGTGATCTCACAACAAATATTTATGGGTGGCATTGCATGCCTGGAGTGTAGCTGGCATAAAAGATATATCCAAACATACTTTTTTGCCTTTACTGTATAGTTTTCAATACATAACTGGTCCCTTTAAGTATCTTTTGTGGTTGCCCAAAATCATTGGAGACCACATTGACTTAAGTTCTGGAAGCTAAGCTACCCTTCCTGTCTAGTGTGAGCCATGCTAGATGGAGGTGTCCCTACTTCTGGTGTTTTGGAGGCTTGTGAAATGCAGGCTGGTCAGTCAGGCCTGTCCTGCAGCCTCTGCAATCACTGGTGGTAAAGAATTGTGACCCTGATGCTCACTGGGTGAAGAGGAGGGCACGGGGAGAAGTGATGAGCTTGTTTTCTGCGGTTCTATTGCTCAAACTGGTGGCCTGAGAGCTGACTTAGGAGTCAAATGAAGTGCATACCAGTGAGCTTGGTGTAAGAAGCAAAAAAAGTCAGGGGTTGGGGGAGAAGAGTTGGGACAAAATAATGACTACGTCTGACCTGAGAGCGTAATCCAGATGCTTACTTGCAACAGAATTAGTAACGTACTTAGAGGTCTCCATCAGGGAGCCAGATGGGGGGAGCCTTTTTGAAGGGCTTCCAGCTCACTGACTCACTGCTCTGGTGCTCTGGCCCTAGTGACTCATTCCCCTCTGGCTTTGATTTTTTTTGAGGAGAGGGTGGGTAACAGCAAAACATGCGCCCAGCCTATTAAAAAGTTAGTTTAGATCCAAGAACTATGCGCTGGGGGAAGGGCAGGGGAATGTGAGAAGGATTTTCCTATTTTGCATGACTCCCGAGAGACTTGGGCTAGGAATGAGCAATAGCATCCTTTTCTCAGCTTGCAGACACTGGACTTAAAAGATACTGAACTTCAGGGTTGTTTCTCACCCCTCCCTCAGCTGTACAAGGGCTTCTTTTTTTTTTTTTCTTTCAACTCGTATTTAGTCCCAGCTACTACAGAGTTTAATCTGAGTTTTAACTACTTTTTAAAATCCAAAATGCTTGTTTTTTGGGAGCCATATTGTGATAAGGAAAGTGACAGAATATTTTGGAACACAGAAAAGGCAAAGGAGTAAGCATGGTTCTTGAAAAGTCCCCCTGATTACTTAATAATAAATACATCCCTTCTTTGCCGATTGTGCTGTGGAAATACTTGAGTGCTTGCAATGGAAGTGTGTGCATGCATGTGTACATTATGGGGTGGATTATAAGATTTGCTCAGCATGAACTTCAGCATTTCCAACTGTGTAACCTGAGCAAGTTGAGAAGATGTGCAGATTTAACTACCATGTGAATCTATTAGCTCTGAATTTCCTGGCATTTGTTTTGCTGATGACACAACCTGTGTGTTATTCACTTAGTGGATTTTTTTTCAATCTGTCTAGTTTGTTTTTTTTCTAATGCTTAAAGTGAATAAATGCTGGTGTGAGACTCCAAAGAGTCGTATCTGCTGTTATGGGGATCTCTGCTGTTTTCAAATACCAATTTTGTGTTACTCTTCATATCCTCCCACTAAAAAAGTAATTTCAGTATAGTTACTGACTAGACAGTAAAGAATTTTACATTAGAGTGAAGTATTGAGTCTCTATGTCTTAGTTTTGATTTTTACACTGTAGATAAATGCTTGCAAATCTGAGGTTCCCTCCATTTGTCTTTTGCAGGTACATAAGCCAGGTTACAATAAATTACTCAGCTGTGTTATTATTATGTTTTAGGCATGGTTTGGGGGACTATTTACAGTCCTTGGTCTCTCTGTTCCCTGCTATGGCAGCATCCAAGACTTTTTGCACGCCAAAAGAAAGCTCTTCAGTTGTGTTGGTCCTTACCAGTCTGAGAGGGAGAATCTCTATGTCCTGTTTGAGGAATCAGATGTGTCTGCAGTCTCATTCTGAAGACTGCCTGTCCAAAGATCTCTCAGCAATCATATTTCAGCTGTTTCAAACCTGGTTACATTAATTTTTGCAAATAATCTCTGCCAAACATAGTTCCTTGCCCCTTGACTCAAATTAATGCATGCCAAAGGCAAACACCCTGCTATATCAACCTGTTAGAGGGTGCAGACTTCTGCTCTTCCACTCTCACCCTGTGAGGATGTTGGTTACTCTGGGGTTGGTCTTGTATTTCTTTCAGTCCCATCTTTGGAATTCATCTCATGGAAAAGTCCTACATTGCTGCCAGGCTGTCCCCTTGTCAGAGCAACACAGCAGGAGGTTGAACCTGTGTTTGTAACAGTGATGTAGCCACCCATCCCATGTCAGAAGAGGAGCTCTTCTGTTCCTTGCAGGGCATGTGTGTTTGAATTGCAGAGGTGGGGCTACAGCAGCTCCATTGGTAGCTCTTCTCAAAGCTGACAAAGATGGATACCATGTGGTACAAGGTTTGGCTGAATTTGGAGAAGCAGGGGTGGCGGCCACCTTCCCTGCTGCAGGCATGAAAGACTTCTAGAAAGGGACAAAGTTGAGGGAAGTCATGTACCTGAAAATCTGCAGAATGTGTTTGACACTCTGCACTTTAACTGATGCCCAAGTATTGAGAACAGTTGTCTTGGTTGTTGGAAGCTGGTGAACGCTGACACTTCCAATCCTTCACTGGTGAACTTGCAACAGGAAATTCAACAGCACCACCAGCAGCATTTCTGGGAAGAAAACATCTGCCTTGAGAAAGCTTTTTAGCTTGTGCCTTGGTGTTTAACTTTGGGGTTGGGCATACAGAGAGTCACGGACTTCTCTGCTTCATTGTCGTCTTTGGTAGGTTTGTGTGTGCAGTTCTCTGTGAGCAGCATCTCTAGGTGTGGTTCTTCATTAGCTCAACGAGCCCCTGTGGGTAGACAGGCAGAACTGATAGTGAGGTGTGTGATGCCTCTTAGAGCTTTTGCCATACAGTTGGGTCTAGAGCTCAACCCAGGAAGGCTGACCAACGAATATGTGCCAGCTTTAACGTCTGGTGCCTTCCCTGGATGCCCCAGAGCTTGAAGGCTGCTGTCATTAGCAGCTGTAGCTCCTGCTCAGAACTTCTCAGCTGCCAGATGTCTGTGAAATGTGTGTTTGGTTCCTTGAAGAGGAGATGGTATTTCCATATAGCCATAGTTCTTGAGCTGTTTGATACTTTAAAAATGCTGATGTCTTCTGTGAAGTGTTGGGTTTTGTCCTTCCATTCACCTTTGTTTACGGAAACCACAAAAGAGCTGCTGAAGAAGTTATTCCCTTTTCTCCCTGTTATCTTAATGTGAGACAAAATTGGGTGTGGAAGGGGAAAATTCATGCCTGTGTTGCATGTTTGTTTCCCCCACAGATGGGGCTGGTTTGTGTCTCCCTTTTTTCCCCTCTTTCCTCCTCTGGTGGGAGCACTGCCTTGTACCTTACACTGACTCTTGATTTCTTTGATACAGAAGCAAGAGTGCAATTCTGTGTTCCCCACCCCCCCCCTCTTATTTCTGCTCAAGCCTTACAAGAGATAAATACCAGGCTGTTTAGTAGCTACAGGTGCATAGTAGGCGTGTTGCATAGAAGGGATGCTCCTACCTGACACTTCCTCTTGTGGAGGTGAGATTGTGATCTCTTCAGGATGTGGAGACTGCAGGGTGAGCCAGGAGGGAGCTGTTAACTCCCGTGAGGGCAATACCTTGAATTAATGTGTGGTTATAAGCCTGGCATGTAGCATGGCTGCCTTGCCCTGATCTACTGAGAGAGCAGGGCTTATTTTGCAATGTGCCAGGTGCTGCCACTGTAGCTTCCCTCTGGGGTTGCTCTGCTGGAATGGGTGGATTATCTGCTGTTGTCAGTGTATGGGATTTGCAGCCGATGCTGTGAGTTTTCCAGGCTCAGCAAAGCTGTCACTTGCTTAATAATTTAGATATAATAATGAAGTGTCGTTTGGAGCTCTTGGCTTCTCTTCATTCCTTTTTTAGTGAGTTCTTAGAAGGTGAATTTTCTGAGGATGGCTGTTTCATTTTTAGTCATGGTAATATCTCATCTTCAGACAACTGGGGTTAGTGCTGCTCTCATCTGGCTCCAGGTCACCTGGTGGAAGCCAGCGCTGCCACTCACTGAGCAAAAGCTGAGTGTTTTACTTCTGAGATCTTCATTTGAAGACAAGAAAGGAAAAAATTCCCGTCCCTTAGGCAGTTGGAGAAAAGGGCCTTTGTCTGGCAGGAACAGGCAGGTTCTGTGGAGACCTGCAGCCCTCGGCCCAGCTGGTCTGCAGCCAAATGCTACTTTCGAAGAGCCATCCAAAATCCGCCGTGGATCCGGATGTGAGAGCTTTCCTCTGTTTGCTTACCGTGAGGTGATGTCTGTGGGTGCTTTGTGTTCCCCAAAAGCACCCGGGTTACAGACATGAACAAACATCCAGCCAGAGGGGTGGTGAAACTCCACTTTCTGTCAGTAAACACAACTGCTGCTGTTTTGTTTGTCTTTTCAGGTTTCTGGGGGAAGGGAAAGATGAGGTTGTATCTGTCCTAAATCCCTGACTTTTGCAGAGGTTAAAATCCCAGATGATCACATCTCTTTGCTAAGTGGAGAAAATAGTTTAATAAAATACCAAAACACATCTGCAGTTAGTGCTGGGGCTGTCAGTGGGGTGTGAGGATAGCAGGAAGCTGGCAACAGAGCTGTCTACAGAGGTATTAACAACAAAAAAAAAAGAAAAAAAAGGCAGATTCTCAATGCATTTCTCTTTTCTCTGTTCAGGGTTGGATTTTTTTCTCTTTTTTTTTTTTAAGGTGTACTCTCTGGGTAAAAGATGCCATGCTGAATGCCACAAACAAAGAATTGCCTTTTTTTGCAATCAAATACATATGTCTGTTCTAAGGGTAAAAGTCTTGGTTTCCTCCCTGAGTTTTGCCCTTTCGTGTTACTGAGTGCAGAGGTGGTTGCTGCTGTATCAAAAGTGAGGGTTATTCTGAGGCTTTCCAGCTCTGGAAATGGCTGATGATCACAAAGGTGCCTGTGGAAGCAGAGAGGGGAGGAGGAGGATTGGCAATGGGAGAATGTCCTTTGAAAAGACAGAAGGAGCAGCTTAGATGTAGGTGTTAGTTTTGAGGAGCTGGAGGTCTAACTGCCCCCGGGTGGTTTCTGCTTTAGCTGCTGCTCAGATGCCTTTTCCTTTTTAATTCTCTAAGCAAATGGAGCCACTTCCAATGAGACAAGTGTTTTATTAAAAAAAATAAATTGCCTAGCTTTAAGCATTAACTGTAGTAGAGAAGTGTATAACATATGAAAGATTCCTGTAAATGAAGTGATGAATGTTTATTGTAATCACTGAGTGACAAGTCCAGATCCATAAAATTGACTGTTTGCAGAGTTCAGTAGCTGTGCAGTCTGACCTGTGGCAATTGTTTTAGGTTCCTCTATTGACCAGTATTCAAAGTTATATCACAGACCATTGAAAATTAGTTTCAGAATTATAATAAAACTAAAAAGTCATTTTAGAAACTGACCATTTATTTGCTGTCAAACAGTTCTGTTGTAAATGCAAATTTTTTTCTTTCTTGCAGCTTGCTGCTTTACAGCTGCATGTGGAAAGGGAAAAGCACAAATATTGGTGAATATGTTGAACATCCTTCCCCACTCCCAAGATCCTCTTTCTCTCTGGTTTTCTGAGTTGAATGTTTGTTTCCTCCTTCATTTTCCTGACTTTAGGAAAATTCCCCCATCCAGAAAGTTAAAAAAAAAATCCAATGGACATAACTTCAATCAAATGGAAGAAGTAAAATAACATTTGAGAAGATGTTTTTTTCATATCAAAACAGTAATAGAAACCTAATAAAAATCTTTATTTTGGATTTTCCAAAATAACCGAGCAGCCTGTGGTCACGTCTTTCAGCTGAGTCTGTTAAATTACAACATCTAAATAGTGTTAGACTGGATCAACATGTAGGTGTAATATTGTCGAGGATAGGATCCTGAAATTGGATGATACTGGTGGTAAAGTAGCTGCATGTTGAAACCAGGGTACAAATACTGTATCAGCCATATTTCAACATCTGCTAGCCACCAGTCAGAATAATGCATGCAAGAATTAGAAAGACTTTAGGAAGTGTGTAAACAAATATAGTTGACTCTTGCCATTAGCCCAAATGAAATGTGTGAACTGTGGAGAAAAACATTGTCCCTAGGAAAGGCACTGCTTTTTTATAGGTTCAACCTTGACTTCTTTGGGAATGGTTGGGAAGCATTTCTCTCCCTTGCTTGCACTTCTGTGGCTGCTGACCCTGTTTTACTCAGTGTCTTTACTGACGTACTGGGATGTTCAGCTAGTCCTGTGTATCTTCTTTCTTTCCTCTTTGCAAAGTGGAGAATTGTAGTTCATACTTCTGTCTTTGGTGGGAGGCACCTCGATGTGAAGTGCTAGTGAGTCCTTGGGTATCAGAATTAAAATAAACAAGGCTTTCTAAGATGGTCATGACTGTCTTGTGGAGTCCTCTGAGAATTTATTAGTGTTATCATTTACAGTAAGTAAATATGGGGCTGCAAATCTGTTTGCCATTTGTAAAGGCTTTTCTTGAACTAGCTTACTAGTTCCAGCTGTGGTCCTCTGTATATTCCTCAATGTTCAGTAAATATTTTCTTTTCCTTGGTGTCAGTCAGGATTGACTGAAGACTAACTAGTTTTGAAAAAAGGCAGAGTTAGCATTTGTAAGCATCTTGGGAGAGCTTCTCAAACTTCCAGGGAACTCTGTGAGAGCTGGCTGTGCTCTGGAGTTTGCAGCATCAGACTTTAAGGCCACAGGTGCTGCTGGAGCTGTGAAATATGATGCACGAGAGTGTTAGCACATAGTTTTCCTCATGAGTTTATTCAATATTGACTTGTTTAATTCTTAATTTAGACTACAGGAAGCCAGATCTTGAATTTCAGTGTTTGTTTCTGCAGGAGAGAGCAAGACAAGGAGCCAAGATCAATACTGCTTGCTAAAACAGAGCAAACCGAACAAATGTAGAGTTTTATAGCATCATGCCCAAGTCAACAAAGATTCCTATATAAAGTGGTGGATAATGCCTGATTGTTCAGAAAATCCCATTATAATTCATTGTACAAATATTTTTGTCCAAAAATAGAATTCTTTGTGTGAATGAGATGAGCAAGAATGACTTGTTGCTGTGCAGTTTCTTTGTCTGTCAAAGATGTAGTCTTCTGACATTAAAAACAAAACCAAGAAGAGACACAGAATTTTTGGCTATTGGATGGGAGCTGCATCAGCATCCCAAGGAAGTAGATAGCAAAGATTGGTTTATACTCGTTTTGAATAAGAAGCGAACATGAAATGATCCTTCTACGTACAGATACAACATGTGCTGCTGGTGTAATGAATTCATGTAATAGATAATTAGTAATTAGTAATTACTAATTGGTAATTAGTACTGACTGTCATGAGCTTTAGCTCCGGGACCTAGAAGCTGAATGTGGGCTCTAGTCTAGGTGGAGGGCAACTTCTAAAATAGGTACAGAAATCAGTCAGAAAACCCATCCTTTAGCAAATGTATTAATTGCTTGGCTGCAGATGTGCATGGACTTGTTTTCCTAGAGAACACTGAATGTTCTGCTCAGCTAAAATAGTCATATGTGGTGTCAGACTCTTGGTCTGAATGTGCTTCCTTTTTGTTCTCTGCTTCAATGAACATTAGCCCACTATTCCACAACACAAGCCCACTATCCCACATGACACAAACCGTCATGGTGATAAATCCTGCAGGATCTTTCACTTTGTACTTTCCCATTTTTGGTGGTGCACTGTAGTGAGTACCTGATGTAGTAAGGGGGGGAGACCACTTCATGACATGAGCACCATGCTTCTATTTTCCATTTTTATTGCAAGTTAATGACAGGCTCTTCTATTGCAGTGTATGCCTAAAAAAAGACTTCTGTTCTAGGCTGTGGCTCTTCAGCTTGAAGTAGTGATTGGAGGAGGAGGTTGTTAGACAGGGCTGGTAGATCCTGTTTCTGACTGGCACAGATGCCCACTGCAGAATAGGATTGTTTTGATCAATCCTCTCCTGTTGTTGGCATGGCAAACAGGCAAAGAAATAAACTTTTTCCCTGCTTTTTGTTTCTGCAGCACTTCACAGAGTTCCTGGATGAGTTTTCACCTGATGTCCTAGGCCAGCTCTTGAATGATCCTTTCTTGTCTGAGAAGAATGAAATAATGGAGGTGGAACTGTCTCCAGCATCCCCAGCGCCCCTCATCCAGGCAGAACACAGCTATTCCCTCTGTGGGGACTCTCGACCCCAGTCTCCCTTGACCCACATCTCGACTGATGACAACTTTAATGAAGGTAGAACACTCTGAGCCCATATTCATTTGTTGTGATGATGCAGTAATGAAATGCTCCTGATGGGATGATGATGCACTAAGGGTGCATGTGAATGCTTTTTATAGAGGTTACTAACTTCACATTGTAAACATTTTGAGTCAGAAGTTCATCAAAAGAAGTGGAAGAAGGGCCAGAAATACACTTGCTTCCATGTATCTGAATCTGTGATTGTTGAAGGTAATTGGAGAATGATAAACCAAATCAGTCAAATGTGGATCACCGTGAAGTCTGGGTATTGTAGAACATGACATGTAAGGGTAGGGTGAGGTGGGTCTGTTTGGTCTTCTGGAGGAAAAGGGAAGACCTTATTGCTGTCTATGACTATCTCATGAAAGGGTACAGTGAAGACAAAGCTATAGCACAAGAGAGTGATAGCACAAGGAAGGTAGTGGCTGCAAGAAAGAAAATTCCAGTTGGGTGCTAGAAAAATCATTTTCACTGTGGGAGTGCGTCAGACATTTGAGCAGTTATCCAGAGATGCTGTGAAGTCTTCATCTGTGGAGAAATTAAAAGCTGAGCTAAGGCAAGGCCCTGAGCAACCTGATCCAAGTTGGCCATATGCTGAATGAGGAGGAGTCGGACAAGATGGTCTCCAGATGTCCCTTTCAGGTTTATTAAAAACAAACAAACCGACCTTTTACACTACACTTGTTTTTCAGTTGTGAGAGTGCGAAGCTTTCTGTTATCCCAGAATGAGAATCAGGTCACCTTATTTATGTTCCTAAATACATATGTGGGAATGTGACTTCAAGTGCTGCCCCAGACTTAGAACTGGTCTTGCTGAAATTCCAGGTTGTTTTCACTTGTTTGTTTTTTTTTTTTAAAAAAAGACAAATAAAATAATAATGCCCATTAAGAAATTATGAGCGATCTTATAAAGACCTAACTACAATTTTAGATATTCCATGGCTGTGGGAAACGGTGATACATAGAAAATTATGAAAACCCACAGCATTTTCAACAGTTATCTGTAATTCAGCAGTTATAAACATCTAGAGGGAAAAAAGGGGAAATGCAAGAATGGTGGGAGGAAGAGATGCAACCTGCTTGTTCTGGTGTGAAGTGGTTGGTGGAGGAGCAAGACTATGAATATCTGGTAACTATAAGGAATAATCACCATTTGAGACTTTCCTTCCCAGTAATTGATTTATGTCTTCACCATTAGCTTTACTGTACAAAGCAGTACAATAAAAGGGAGAGATATTAGTGCTTGTGGCTAAGTATTAACAAGCTAAGCTGTTTGTGAAGATCCACCAGACATGTATCTTCAAAGGCTGACAGTTTTGTAGCCCAAAGTGCTCTCTTAAAACAAGATGAAAACTGTTTGGCATTTCACAAGCCTGTGAGAAGGTTTTTCAGTGTGAGGCAGGGTTTTTGGATATGATCTGGAAGCATCATCTACATAAGCTCTTCTGTTTTTATATTTCCTAGCTGTTTTATGTGAATATTTTTAAATTAAATCATACAGGAGATATTAATTGTGGCAGGAAAAGCAAGCACAAGGAACATCAGAAACCAAGTTGCTCTGGAAGTTAATAAGGAGAAGCTTCAAACTAGGCAAAAAATGAGGCAAGTTTCCTTTGGGGAAAAATCCTGAAGAAATTCATACTGCTGAGACCATTGGGTAATTAGTAGAGCTCTAGTTAAATGATGTTTTAAAAAACCAAGCAACATTAACAAGTGGGTTTAAAAATAGAAAGTGAATGGAAAACATTTCATCTTCTGTTCACTCTGCAGAGTGTTTCATAAGAGAGGAGGAGGAGGAGTTGTTCTTGGTGTTCAGGATTTTATTTAATCCTAATCCTGGATTCATGTTCACAACCTTTCCGTACCTGTTGACTTCAAAACAGTGAACCTCAGAGAAATACTTGAGGAAATTGCAGTATTAGAGTGACCCTGGCTGTCTGATAGATACTCAAAGGCATCACCCTGATGATCTTTCAGTCCTTGAATCTGTGGGAGCAGGGAGGGAGGATTTTGTGGACGGCAGTACTGCAGGGTTGACGTTGACGTTGGCGGTTGAAAGCATCTCTGTTGTTTGATGGTGAAGGTACACAGTGCTCTCACAACTTGGATGAGTGCCAGTCCCCTTGGTGTGGAGTAAGGAGACAGATAGAGGGAGCACCAGTGTCCTTGGGGACCAGGAGGTACAGGGTGTGGAGAGGAGGTCCATATGCTCCAGCATGATCTCCTGCTGCCAGGAAACTGTGAGGGGTTTTGTGGAGTGTCAGCAGCTGAGACATGAGGTTGGCTGAGTGACTTATATGTAGAACGTCTAAAAAATTTTCATTCTCCAAACAACCACCTCGCTGCAAAGATTGGTGAGCTCTTATGGATGTGGTGTTTTCATGGTTTTTCCATGGTGAGGCTTCATGATTCTGCAGGACCTTGTCCTCTAGGACTGGGAGTGGAAACAGGTTAGTGAGGAGGCTCGTGAATGACATGCGTATGTGTGCACATCTGCTATACACGCATGTGCTGTGGGCCTCAGTGCCTGCCATCAGTGGCAGTGTTAGGAGAGTGGCACAGAGCAATTAAGCTGGGTCTGGATGCCATTTCAGAGCTTCACCCTTAGTTCTAGAGGAGCAAGGGCCTGGTGTTATGCACAAAGCATGTGGCCAACAGGCTTCATTCTTACTTTGCAGTGAAGTTAGTAATGCAGTATTTCTTGGTGACTCTCTCAGCAGTTGTCCTGGCAATGAGTGCTGGTAGGTTCTTTCCCAGGGTACGCAGAAATGCCATCTCCTCCAAGGCCAGTGAGTGTTTGTGGACACGCAGAGACACGGAATGTGTGAGGAGGGGGAAACCCAGAAGTCTTTTAGGGCCAGAGCACTTAGCCCATATGGACAGATAATGTGGACATGGAAGTGGCAGCTATTGCACATATTATTATCTCTCTCACACCAGCAGTTACTCTGTTCATGTGACCTGGAGCTGCAGAGTCATTTCAGCAAAGGCAGCTTCTCAGGTGTCATGTGCTGCTGTGTGCTGAGGTACAGGCTGGCTCCCCGTGTCACCTCTAACTTGGGGCGTGTAAATGCACCGCCCGCGTCGCTGCCTGTGACGGTGGGGACAGGAATGGCTTATAACACATGGGTCTGGTGTCCCAAAAGGAAATGCACCTGCTGGCTTTTAAAATAGCCTTAAAAACTGGAGTTTATTTCCATGGTGACAGACTTGTGGGAGATGGCACAGAGGTGTGACAGCTGGGGGTGTGTGGCCTATTCTGGGACAAGGTCCTGCAGACTGTCTGAGAACACTGATCTCAGCCCCATGGCACTGGGGCAAGTGTGCTGCCACCAGGCCGGCCACATGTCATATTATTCTGCTACCTGCCTTTCTTCCCTCCTCCTTCAGCTGTCCTGGCCTGTTGGAGGAGGGAATTAGATTTTCTAAGTTGTTTCCATCTGTTTCAATGGCACCCAATGTCTGTCTGTAGTGGTTTTTGAGCTCCAGCTTGCAGGGAGGCTGAGAAAAAAGTCTGCCTTGCTCAGCACATCATCTTCACGACAGGTTCAAACCGCTCAGTATCTTTTTCTGTCTTTTGTTTCGGGACCCCCATCCCCCCCGCCGTTTCCCACAAACTTACTGGAAATGTTATTTAATGTTTCCTTTCAGCTGTTATGTTGGAGTGATCGTTTGTTCTGACTCTGTAATCACTTTGTTGCCCACTCTTGCAGGGGAACAAGTAGCTTCTGCTGCAAGCCATTTCTTTTTGGCCATTACCTGGCCATTACCACAATTTTTACAATTGCTAAATTGACCTATTCCTGTAATTGTAAATCTTATGTAAAGTTTTTCTAAAACAAGCTAGAAGTGTAAACCCTGTGAAACTCGTAAGCCTGGATTTAACTTTTCCGAGAAGTCCTGTTAACCTCACAGTGAGAACACTGATTTTCCCCAGTTCTGACTTCACTGCACTGGGGCTATTTCCCCAGCTTTGTGCATAACAGCCTTTTTGAATACTCACAGCTTGTTGCTAGTGTGGGGTCTCTGAAGGTGTCAGTTTTAAAGCAGATGTATACAAGACATCTGGCATTTAGTTACTTGGTTTCTCCTCACAATGGGAATCTCTTATTAGATTCTATTTTGCATAAACTTTTAAGACTAATGATACTAGAGAGATTCATAGGTTTGACCCATCTGCTTGCAGCTGCCTGACGATGAACTTCTGTTCTAACTGGTGAATAAGGCGTGGTCTCAGGAGGCCTTCAGGCTGTAACATGAAAAAAGAGACTGTGTCCTATGTACCAACTATCCACACCTGTTGCACTGCCACCTCTCATACCAGGTTTCTGCTTTCTAGTTTTGAGCCCAGATGTTTCTGAGACAGCTGTGGAGAAGGACAGTGGGTAGTTGTGAAGTGGAAAATACTTTTGAAAGGACATGAAGAAGCTGGGAGGGGAGACTAGGAATAGGGCTGGTGGGTAGGGGAGACCTCTTGTTGTGCTTTGGGGCCTTTTGGGGCACAGATTCACTTCTGACAGTTGTAAACAAATAGGGAAAGGAGCTTGATTTTCTTTTGTGGTTGGTGAATGTTTGCCTTCAGTTTTCCAGTCTCTGCAGCCTTTTCGAAGGGGGGAGTGTTGTGGGTCAGGCAGCCAGGAGCAAGGCAAGACCCAAGCTTCAGCAGGGACTATGGTTACCCTCCTTGTGAACGTAGGTTCCTTCCCTGCCCTTCCATGTTTCACCTTCTCAGCTGCAGGCACAAACTTTAGGATAGTGACCCTCCTATGTTGTGGACGTGTGAGATCCATATGTGACAGCCAAGTAACAAGTAATACTGAGGGGCTGGTGTGTAGGAGAAATGTGAAGGCAGACACTGCAGCATCTGCGTGGGGCTCTTCATCCTCTGAGGTCAGCTGAAGTGGTTGGGAGTGTTTCTCAGTGAGGGTGTGTCTGGGTTTTCTGGTGTTTTTTACTCGGCGAGCCTGGCAGGGCTGAGACAGTGCACAGCTGACTAGTCATTTGTATGGTGTCTCTACTCAAACTGTGGCCAGGTGGCTGGGGGCATTCCTTCTGCCCTCCCTTGGGGGCTCTACTTTTGACACTAGTCTGGGTCCCCACCTGCCCCTCCTGTTCATGCTTTCCTGCTCAGGAATGCTTTGAAGTCACTTTTGGATTTGAAACTGCTTGTCTTGGCGAAAAGTTTGACAGACTGATTCCAGAAATGGTGTTTTTCTGTTTTACTCTTAGCTGTGCCAAAACCGGGGCTGGGCCCAAAATGTAACCTGTATTGTTACTGGATTTTTTTAATGCCAAGTTTGTGTTTTCCTGTAATGTGCTTTTAAAACTCGAATTTTCTTTCTAAACTTCAACTCCACTCCCTACATGGTTTGAAAAAGAAAGAAACAAGAAACCCAAACGAACAAACTCCCAAAAGTCGTTGTACATGGCTCGTTTCTCCTGTGCAAATAGCCCTTCAATAATAAATCCAGCCCTCACCTCAGGCAGGGCTGTGTACATGAAAATGCTTGCTGATGTATGGAGTCCACAAGCAGTAATTAGTGTCATGTGATGTCTCCTTGCATAGAGGCACCTGTTGGCTTGAGGCTTAGGTTGGTCTTCATACATTTTATATGTGTATATATATATGCACACACATAATATGCATGTATATGTAGTATATATGTAAGACATAGTAGTTTTATTATTTGTAGTAGGTTATATTATATATCCTAATTTATTTTTTTGTATATAGCCTGTATAGACAAAGATACATTGTCCTGCTTCTATCTGTTTTTCTCCAAATACTGAATCACTGTAACGTGAACAATGAAAATAGAACCTCCTCTGCCCTGACTTTAAAGAAGATGGAACTAAACAAAGAAATTCACTTGTGTTGTGGAAAGTTGTTCTCAGAGTCGTACTGATAATTCTTGAGAGCACATTTCTGCAACTTTTTTCTGTCATTTTTATTATTTTTGTGTGTTTATTTAGGAAACGGGGAAAAAGCCGCTTAATTGGGAGAGCCTGTATTTGGGTGATTTTTGTGTGAAAAGCTGGCAGTCAGTCCTTGTCAGCACCTGCATTTTTAAAGTCATAGGATCATAGAATGTGCTGAGTTGGAAGGGACCCATCAGGATTATCAAGTCCAACTTCTGGCCCTGAGCAGGACATCTCAAGAATAACACCATGTGCCAGAAACATTGCTCTGTATGAGAACAACTGTAGGAGAGCAACCAAATTAATACTGAAGTCTGAGAAAGCTTTTGAACTTTTATATGTCCAGGGTCCAAAATCTCAGTAAGTCACTCTGCATCAACCCTGAAACTTCTACTTGAGCAGTGGTGTGTCTGAAAAATGTCAGTTTTAATTTAGACGTGGGCATTTTGGTGCTTACTTATGGTTGCTGCTAATGATAGTCAACTTTAGTTGCAGTCTGACCTTTAGCTTCCAGTTCCACATATATGAGATTTCATTATAGCCTTTGTTCCTGCTAAAGAGCCATTTGCTCTCAGAAACCTGTTTCTCTAGGTGTCATAGGCTGTGATTAAGTTCCCTTTTGCTTTCTGCTTGGATACAGACTAAATGAGCTGCACTTCCTTAGTGTTTCCCTGTAGGTGATATCTTCTGAACCTTGAGCTATTGCAGTGCCTTTCTCAATACCGGCACATTTGCAGTTCCTTTTCAAAACTTGGTCAAGTGGCTACGGGAGCTGATTTCCCAGGAATAGTTTCCCCGATGACACATACTAAGGGAATACTCCTCCCACTTCCAGTCCTGCTGTTTGTGAAACCAGTGATCTCATTCTCTGTAGTGTTGCACTGAGAGCTCATGCTTACTTAGTTGTGTGCTGTGAGCATCAAGTCCATTTAATGTGTACTGAAGCCTGATGGCTGCCACAGTACGGGTATGGCTTCACAACGTCTGCGTGGGGTGTGAGGAGAGACATTCAGACCTGTGAGAGAGAACTGTTTTATTTGAACACAGTGCTTCTGTGGATAACTTTCACATGCCTTAAAAAAAATCATAATCTTTTACAGGACATTTAATGGTATTGAACTTCAAGGTTGTAAATCCAGCTACCACATCAGTATGTGCCTGACTCTCATATATATATATATAAAGGCTGATGTTATAAAAATAGCAGTTTTCAATCCCTGAACAAAATAATTAAAAACATCAGGGACTGTATCCCAGCTGACAGCTATGCTTGTGTAAAGTCTTAGTCTGAAGGGAGGTTAAAGCAGAACCTGTTACCCCGAGATGTTTCCTTGCTGGTTTTACATGACAAGATGCTTTGGACTGAAAATTGTAAATTCTCCACAGGAGGGAGGATATTGACCCTGGTTGTTTAGGTTCAGAAGGAACAATGTGTCTTTGTTTCTATCTTAATAACTTTGATAATGATAAAAATGATCTGTGGGTTTTAGATGGACTCCATGCTACACAAATCGAGGAATACTGGTATGAACGATGATCTTTTGTTAGGAGAAAAGCTATTTCTGCTTTGCGTTGTGATTGCTGTGTATCGCTGCTGCTCATCTTTGCCCCTTTATTTAATTTTCCCTTCCTTGCACTTTAAAAAGGACCCCAGTGTTTGGTAGTCAAACAGTATCTCCTTTGTCAAGGCTTTTTTGAGGTCTCTGGTTTCATTATTTGTGGTGGGAGTGTGTGCACGCTGGGAGGGGAGAATGCCATCTGGAGAATCTGTAAGAGAAACTGTTTGTCGATGAATGTGGGTTCTCACCTCACGAAGGAGAGAGGGGGAAGAAGTAGTGGCGTTGGAGTTCAGCATTTCAGGCACAATAAACAAGGCTTGTGTCTGCCTGTGGGTGTTACGTGAGCCCAAAGCTGGACACCACGGACCGTTCAAGCCCAAGCGAAAGAGAAGGAAGCACTTATTCCTCCAGAAAGGTCCAACTTGCCTTTGGGAGCCTGGAAAGGCTCCGACTGCAGAGCCAGGGACACTGAACTTCCTTCCCTGCAGGTAGCATGTCCAGCAGCATGCCCAAAATCCATGGCATCAGCAAAGGCTCTTTTGGCTTAATGGTGTGGTGTTTCTGCTGATAGAACGAGAAATGTTTTCCCCCACAGACAGCTTGTGAGCCTCTTCCAAGATGTGTTTCCCCCTGGCAGTTAGCTGGCTCCCGGTTTGCACCACTTCTGTGGTGTAGAGCTAGTGAGCACCCTTGGATGCTGCTGCTGCATGTAAAGAGACAGTGACCTCGGGGGTAGGGTTTCAGGCAAGGACTGAACACTTGTCCAAAGTACAGTTTTGCAAACATGGACCCTTGGTGTGAGTTGAAGCACATCTGAGTCGAAGTATGTTATTAACATGTGAGGAGCTGAGCCTTAGGCTGCATATATTTCTACATGGCTAGCTGTGCATCCAAGCCCTGTGGTTCATGATGGCAGTGTAAGGTCTGGCATGGACCAAAAGAAATTAGTTGAAGCCTTATTGCTCAATTCTGTAATACAGCTGAAGAGGGAGATTATTTAAATTCTCTTGACTGGAAAACAGTTTGACTCATTTGGGTACTTCCTGCATCACCCTGTTCAGAGATGGCTCTTCTGATACCTGTGCATGGCACTTTGACTTACAGTCTGTTGTGGACTCCTTAAGTTTTCAGTTTTGTACTTCTCTAAGCTGTTTTATCTGTTGCCTGGACAGTGAACTTTAAGGAGGAGGCAAAAGGTGCCTCTTCATTCTGCTTGTACAGATAAGGGTATCCCTTGATGATTCTACAGATCTTGTTTGCACACTTTTTTGAAATATCATTCAGTGCGTACATCTGTTTTCCATGTGATGGTGATCTGTAATGGTGGTATGGGCTTTTTTTCCCCTTCAACCTCGTGTGGGTTGTTTACATAGTGGTGCTGTCTTCTTACTTTGGGGGGGGGGGGGGGGGNCTCCAAATACTTGCATTTTCTGTACTTGGGAGGGATGAGGGTGAGATACAGAGTACATCTCTAATTTTATTTGTTTAAAAATGCACAGTAACTCGCTGATGCAACTTGGTTATCTGTGCAATAAGTGTCTCTGTTACACTTTTAATGACTAGTGCTGTAAAGAATGTGGAGAGCAAGGGAGATTTTTTGAGACACTTTGTAAGCTCTATTTTTCTGTACATCTATCAGAGAGTGAAATTTAGTCACTTAGATTTGCTTTTTCTCAGGGAAGAAAGTGTTATATTGGACAAAATTGAAGATTAGTTGGATATTAATAATTAAAAAAGGCAAGGAGAACTTCCTGGAAGCTCTGATACTTAAATCTGTGCAGTTGAAGTAAGTATTCTTGACCTTGATTTCCACTTTTCCTACCCTACCTTTTCATAACATGTCAATGAAACAGGGAAAGAAGCAAAATGTTGCATTCTTCAGAGAAATATGAGTATCCTAGAAAGCTGCATATGGTGTTAAGACACTATATCTAATTTTTTGTATTTCTATATAAATAAAGATATATTAAAATGTTTTTCACAAACGCAGAAATGGTATATATTAATTCTGACACAGAAAAACACAGCCATTGTTAGTTGTGTGTTTTTCATATATTTTGAAATCGCGCATATTGAGAATGAGGAATGTGGAAACATCCACTTGTGGTATGTTGAGTAGATCTTACAAGCATTGCCCATCTTAACTGCAGAGGATGGAATCTGGGGCAGGTTTAGGGTCTCTGAAATGGAGACAGAGGACAGAACGAGGCTGTTTGGACACCTTGCTGAAGATGTGCACGGCATGCAGTGCTGACACTTTCAGTACTGAGGGAATTACGTCCCATTTTGAGTTTCACCTCTTGCATTCCCACCCACATACACAGCATCTTATAACACATTGCATATCATATCTGGGACCAAGCTGGACTCAACGATAAATACAACTGAGAAAGAAGAGGACATGTTTTTCCTATTAGTACACTGATCAAACTTAACTCTGGCACTTTGTAAGGCTTCTGACTTTTTTTGGGAAAAAGAAAAAAAGAAGTGGAAGATGCATGCTAACCTAGTCTGCAGGAAAAGTGGGACAAGCTTGATGGCAGAAGAACACAAAAACTTTCTGAAGAAATTGAATTTTAGTCCTGGACACAGGAGATCTTTGATGCCTGTATCACAAACCCTGAATTGCTGTGATGAATGGGGTTTTTGGATGCCTGATTTGAAACTGATGCTTAACTTGCAGCAGTGGTAGATGCTCACAGCCAAACTTTAAAGCTCAATGCATATTGTATTTTGATCAAGTATGGTAACAGTGCTAAATGATCTAAAAAATCCAATTCCAGTTGTCTCCAGTTGGCCATTTGAAATTACTAGTTACTTTTTGGCCTTAATCTCTCCATGTCTCACTTGAATTTTCAGGACCACTGTGGAAATTAATTCAGGTTGGTGGAGCGTTTCCCTGAAAGGGAATTAAATAGCCCTGTGGAACAAAATTTGAATTGTATTTGGTAAAGGAGAGGTGAAGCTGTGCATGAGACAGTGAGAATAACAAAAGATGGAATATATCCTCAATTGGTGGAGTGCCACGCATTCTGTTTGTTAAGGCACAGGTTCTGTAAGAGAATCTTGGTTTATCACATTATTAAAACACTCCTATTTTTAGGTGTATGTGATGTGCAAAAGGACACTGAGTTAAATATTCATAAGTATTTCTTAATACCTGTGTGCTTTGCAGTGTGAATGTTCAGTTAACATCATCTGTATGTGCAATTTAACTGCACTGGTGCATTGCCTATAGAAGTGTGAGCTCAGATTTTGCCAAGTACTGTGTGGACTCCTTAAATTGCATATTCCATGTAATTTGTAATGCCTAGCATTCATGGACTTATGAAAGGGTAGATAAAAAGAATGCTCATCTAAGCAGTCATTGCATGATAGAATTCTGAGGGTCATAGGAGACTTCAGCTGGGAAGGGAACTGAGAGCCAGTGTCACTTGTTCAGCAGTGAACTTTGGAGTCTGTGTTTTGTAGCCTGAGAAGTGGTTTTTGACAGCCTAAGTGACAGTATTTAGGATGTGTGTTTTCTTAGCCATTTGGATAGCTAAATCTCTTATTTAGGCTTTCTCCTCTGTATCTGAATGACTTGCAGTGTATTTTGTCTCACCTTAGAGGAAGAAGTGTTGCCCTGTTCATATCCATCTAGAATACATACCATCATGGAGATTATTTTCTCAGCCTCTTGTTTTGGACTCTGTCACAGCAGTTCATGTGTACTTTCTGGATTGTGTCAGATATAAATATAAACAATTCCAGTCTGCAGCATGTCTTGCTTGGTGTGGAACCAGACTCTGTTGTCCTTTCGTTTCAGTATTTCACATGCACTTTCTTTCTTTTTGTCATTATTCCATGAAACCTCTCTCATGCTTCTCCATAACTCTCTATCAGAAATACTCTTGTTTTGGAGGGTGTGACATACCTCTCTGCATGGCCAGTAATCTGTTAGCCTGCTTGATTTTTGCTCTTTGCCTGAATTTTTCTGATACTGTGCAACATTCTCGAGGGCTTGGGGAGAAGGTCTGCCACTTTGCTTTGCTAGTACAGTGCTTGGCAGATTAGACTAAGATGCTGAGGAACTATTATAAGCATAAACTGAGAATGATTTTCAGATAATGGCAACCTGCTGTGGTCAGGAAGAGGAGAAAGGACGGTGGGAAAAGTCCTTGCACTTCTTGGACCAGAGGAGAAACTGTTGGAGACTTCAGAAACTGGAACATGTCAAAAGAAAGTAACTTGTGGCACAAGTGAATGTGTAACAGGGGCTTGGAAGAAGTGGGGAGAGATGAGTATCAAGGTGGGATTTGACCAGTCCTCTCCATCCCTTCCTTTCACAGGTCTGTTCATGTGGAATGACAGCTGTCAGCATGCATCATAAGCAGCAGTTTCAAAAAAGTGTTAGGTGCAGTTCTTCAAAGTTACCTCTCTGTTAAAAGCAGTGTGTTGCTGTCGCTGGAAACCATCTGTAACCTACAAACTGGTTAGACTGGCTTTAAAGCCTAGAATAACTCTGAGTAGTTTATGCAGATCTAAGTGGTGATGGCAGGGATGTCAAGTTAATCAGCTTTCAGAGGAGAAAAATGACCAGCTGAAGACCAGCATATCTTGCTGTCTTAGAGCAGCTGAATATTTTTCACGAACCTGGGGATTAGAGGTGATAAATACCATAAAGTGCAGCCTTAGAGGATATGCCCTGTCTTGCTGGTCACCCATGGCTAGATTTTTCTTCTACTTGAATGATGTACAGACTTGATAAAGTTCAAGATTGATTACTGGCTTCACTCATAGCTGTCATTTATCTGTAGCCTTCCCACCCAAGGGAAGTCTAAAGTAGATTACAGGTGATAGGGCTGCCACGAGTGGAACTTGACCCAGTGGTGCAAGAGGCAGCAAGAGGAGGCTCTGCACAGCATGATGTGGGGAAGTTTTGACAGAAGTTATCCAAACAGGCATTTGAAAGTTGCATTTACAGAGGGATTCTGGATTTCCAGGCAGATGTCACTTTAAAGGTATTACCTGAATGATGCACACACAGCAAGCAGGGAGGGAACTGTGCTCTCATGTTTGTGAGTAGAGAGGCTCAGGGAGAGTTGAAAGGGAGCAGTGTCCTCTCTCCTGAGTTAATATTTAGAAAATGTGCCACCTCCTTTTTTTTTTTTTTTCTGTAAATACTTCTATTTTTGCATTTCTGCATTTTCCGGGAACCTTTGGGAGTAAGCTGTCCAGAAACTTAAATGTGGTGTTTAGCCCTTGCTCTGCAGTTACTTCTGGCAGAGCTGGGCTTGCTGTTCCTGAGCTTCTGATTACAGGATATGTATTTTTTGGTTTTAATTCCTTGGTGTGTCTTTACTCAAATTACCTCTTTCCTTGCCAGTGGTGGAGGTTAGGTCCCACCACAAACTAACTACCAGCCCTGGAGATGTGCATTCTTCTCCCTTCTTCCAGTCACCCAGCTTTTGCCCAGGGATGTGTGCTCTGTGTGTGTGTGTGTGTGTGTGGTCTTTACAGCAAGAGCACACAGTGGCACAGGGACTGTAAACCCATTCTTTATTTTTGTTACCTGCTTGCAGCTGAACTCTGTTGACATCTCACCAAGTTGAAGCACTCAGATGTGAAAGGCCTTGTGTCAGCCTTGCAGAATACTGGTGGCACAGCCACAGCACCTCCCAGGCTGCCTCCCAGGATATTGGAGCAGCATGCAGCTAATTTAAAGTCTGTTGCTGTTTACTAGCCCTACAGTGTACATACTTGCTCCCTGTTTTAATTTTGTACATTCAGTAATTAATCTGTATGAAGGCAGTAGGCAGCATTAAAAGAAAGATCAGCACTCTGTTTTCTTTTATGTATATTTACCTTCAGATTCCAGCTGGTTGATTAAATGGACATGTCTCTCACAACTCCTAATGAGTTGTGGCAGAGGACTGTGCCACAGGCTGTTGGGTTGCAGTGCAGCTGGTATAGGATATTTTCATGCAAGGGAAAAGAACTTACATGACAAAACTCCAGCAGTTGGAATAGGAATCTTTTTAAGGCAGGGTTCCAATTGCCAAAAATGCCTTTGATTATTTTGTATTTTTTAAGAGGGGTTGTTAATAGCCTTATGGAATTGTTTTAAAGGTTGAGTCTTTTTGAGTTCTTGACCCTTTGTCATATGTCAGACCTGAGAAAGTAAGTCCCTTCTTAGCAAGTTAAAAGTCTCTGCTTTCTGAATGGAAATGGGGAGCTAAACTTACTATGCCAGCCTTCTTCCAGTTTTGACAATCCAAGGCAAACCTTTCAGCTTTGTCCAGAAAAATGTTGCATGACATTAGTGAGCTTGCAGTAAGTGGGGTTAGGGGACAGTTCTGCCAACATCTGATGCTGGTTTCAGTGCTGCCAGTTAACATAACTGTGCTGTGACTTCTCAGAGGTTGTGGGGAGGAAAGTAGCATGATCACTATGGCACTAGTGCTCCTGTGAAATCATCAAAGCCTGTATCCTCTTTTACACTTGCTAAATGAATCCTTGGGGAAAAAATGAAGTTGAGAGTGTGAAAAATACTTTGTTCTTAAAAGCATAACATCACCATTTGAGCTATTTGATGACTGCAAACAGTAGAAGAAGTCTGGCTAAAGGCTATCTCTAGAAGGAAGAATAAAACTGAGTCAGCAGGCATTAGTGTGTTGAGGACATGGCTCTCCAGCTGCTTTACCCAGCGGCTTGTTTAGTCTTGTTCTGCTACGCATTAGCAGCTTTCAGCAATGTGCAGTGATTAGTGCTCTGTGTCTTTCCTCCCTGCTCCTCTGTGTATCCTGGGGCTAGGATTAGGTTACAGCCCTGAAATGGCACAGTTGTCTGCTTTGACTGGGAGCTGAATAGCAAGGGCAGAGTTCTGTTGATATACTAAAATGTCTTCTGTGTTTGTTTCCCTTCTCTGGAGGAGGAATGACATTATTTTCATTTGTAGTCTTTCTGTCTCTGACCTAAACATGTGGTGTCCCATTTCCTTCCCTGGCAGGTGACCTGGAAAATGAGGAATGGTGTCTGGCTACAGAGTTTACTCCAGCATCAATAAAGACTGAGCCAGAGTTGTGCGAGACATCAGGCCTTGCTCCCTCAGTCAGTCTCACCATCACAGCCACGTCTCTGGAGGGGGAACGATCTGAACTACAGACAGATGCCCTGGTACTTGCAAAATTCCTGTTCTCTCTGCACAATTACCTATAGGTTCTCCTAACATTGCATGCCAGTGTATCCCCCTTGGTGCCAAAGATTAGCAATTCAGGATGCACACTGCAATCTGCTGTAATGGTTTTTAATGTTTGCTGGTGTCCCACTACTGATCCAAGAGTTTGTCTTTCAAAACATGTCTGCAGGTCTTAATGGCTGGATGCACAATTTTGTCTTCTGTGCTAGTTCCAAAGACTGGGGCTCTTTAGAAATATTTAAAAAGTTTCTAATGAACCAATCACACCTGAACTCGCTAATCCATTTGCTCTATTGGGCCTGTGACAAGCTAAGGGCCTTTCATAATAGCTTGGTCTAGTGCTGCTGAGCTTTTCCCTAATCGGAACAAGACTCCTTGTTTGGATTGACTAGGGAGCTTCCATTTGCCTGCAGAGTTACTTTTGCCAGATCTGTGAAGCTTTGGCATTTACAGCTGCTGCCACTTCCATACCAACCTGCCTCATAAGGAGCTTTGTGATGCCTTTCTAACCTCAGCTGGAGCAGCCAGTGGACAAAGCTTTAAAAAAAGCTTTAAAAAAGCTTAGTTTGGCTATGCTTGGGTTAAGGAGAATGTACTGCAGCAGCTGATGGCTCACCAGGGTCCCCAGTCAGTGGAGGAAGGAGCATGACTGTTCTCAGTCCCCAGAGTGCATTGTCGGTCCAGGCCGGATGGAGTTGGTAAATGCTGAAAATAAATGTTTCCACTTGGATGGAGATCAGAAGTATGTGCAACAGGAATTTTTTCATGAGAAACTGAAAAAAATTAAACAAAAGTTTTGCACAATCCTCTTCTGTCCTGAACGTGCTGTTCCCAGTACGTAGTCTTGCTGTAGGTCGGGATGCTGTGATTTGCAAAGAGGGCATTGGGACTAGCTGGTGGGTCATTGCTATTGCATGGATTAGTTATACAGGTTACCTAGAGAGATTTTGGCTGTAATTAATGTGCTGATATGCCAGACTGACTTCTTCAAGCCTGAGACTGCAGCACACAGAACAGGCAGCAGCTTGGCAGCCTGGTCCCCCAGGCCTTACAATGAGGCAAACCAGGTGTCTTCCCAACTTCAGTCAGCTGTGACTACCTTTTCCTGCTCCTCCACACTGTAAAATGAACTTGAGTCAGGTAACCTGGTGCTCAGTGAATAGCCCCTTGCTCTTGCCCCCACATGACAATGGTCTTCTCTCCCCAAGTCCCAGGAGTGTTTCTGTCCCCGTTCAAACAGACCGTGCAGTCCGGCAAATCTGAGCAGCGGCTCTGTTGCTAAGAGAAGTAATTTGAGTGGGTTGCTTGCTAGCTTTCAGTCTGAAATGTCATCTCTGAGGCGTAATCTTTTATTTAGCTAAATATAGTAGTAAGAAAAGCCATAGTGGGAGTAGTCAGGGCAGTATTCTCTGTAGCCTGGTTTAGCAAGCTGTGTAAAGCAGTTAAAGCTTTGCCTGTTGCAGAGGAAACCTCTCCATTTATGGAGAAGCAGTCCTTCTGTCCTTCTATTAAGACTTCTAAGATGTGTACTTTGAGTTTTTATGCTGTTTATTTGTCTTTTCTAGATGAAACCACTGATCCAGAAAGTTCTTCCGGAGATTAAATTGGAGCCCCATGAAGTGGATCAGTTCCTGAACCTCTCTTCTAAGGAAGGTTTGTTAAGTACCAAACCAGAATACAGGGGGAGATGACTAGAATGCACAATAACTGTACTTTACCCTGATTAAATATTTGGATTCCTCGTTCACCATGTTAGTCTTTAGGCCGAAGCTGTTGTTTTCTAGGGATTCAACCCAGGCTACTGAAAAGCCAGACTCTCCCTGACCTACTTAGGTGATTTTTTTCATTTCTTTGTTCCCCTGTTCATCACAAAGAAAATCATCCATTTTTGTCTGTATTGTACTGAAGGGAGTTTGAATTCTTAAAAGTATGGGATTATTTAGGATAAAAAAAGAAGTCAATTTAAGGAGACTTAACTAAGCATAGAAAACATGAGGAGTGTAAGCGGAAACTTTACAGTTAACCTCTGATACGAAAGCAAGGATGCGAGTTTAAATGAAAATAAAAGTTAAGTGAAACTGTTTGTAGCATATTAGTTTTAAGAACAACCAAGATCTCTTTGCACTAAGCTATAAATGAGGAAGGAGGAGCAATGATCCCTGTCCCTAAAGTTAAATACAGTTTTGCAGCACATAATCTATTAAAGGCAATAAAACTTTGAAAGAGTCGAATATTTGGCCTGAAATCTGAGTGGGTAACTACATCTTTGTTAGGAACACTTGATATTAGTGAATTCATTTCTGTAGTAAACATTCCTGCTGTAGGGGGAGAAGGAAGTGAATGCAGCAGGTGGATAAAGGGAGGATATATCTCAACAGGGTGCAGATCTGATTGCTCAATTTGTGGGACTCAGGGCCTTGCTGTTTTTCAAATATGTTTCTTCTTCTAGCAACTGCAATAGTTAAGGTGTGAGATGGAAAGTAGTATAGGCTTTTTTAATTACTATTTTTCTTTCATCCTCCCTCACCACTTGTATTTTAACTGAAATTCCTGAAGCACAACAGAAGTGGAAGGTGGAAAATTAGCCCTGTATCTTCCTACTTTGAAATCTAATTGCTGTAAATTTAGTGAAGAGAAAAAAATGAGTTACTTATGGCTGGTTTGGACATCTGCTAAATTGTCCATGCAATAAGAGTAGGTGAGACGTGTCTGGAATAGGTCCAGACCCACTTGGTCATAAGCAGCACTTTTCTTGCCAATTTTAACACAAGTTCTTTTGGCTACAAGTGCAGTAGAAGTTATCTTATGGCCCGGTATAAAACAGTGTGAGGGAGGTTCCTTTGGTTCCTGCTCTATCAGTATATTGAAGCCTTTGCTGTCACTAGGTTGTCAGTCACTTCTTCCCAGTTGTGCCAAATGAAGTCCTTAGAAGGGCTTTCTTCCCTTCCTGATCATATAACACCTTGGATGTGATCCCTTCCCTTGAAAAATACTGGCAATTCATTTAATCCACAGCAAGTTAGAAAATGCTATTGTTTCTGGAGAGAAAGTATGCTGGCTCAGAGGCCCTCTGTTAACGTGGTTTCCCAGGAACAGGGAACTTGTACTTTAGCTTATGCTTAAACCTCAAAGCATTTGAAGAAGAAGCTGGAGTGTAGGTAGAAATGACTGGAGCATATGCACAGAACCCTGTTTTGTCTATCGAACCTAAAGATAGCTGCTGGGTTTCATTCCTCCTTTGGAGACCTGCACACAGACATCTTCCAAGTTGCCACTTTTGCTTGATCCATTTTTTAGCAGACATTCCCAGTCTTGGAAAGTGGGTGGTGATGGCTCTAGTGGCAGTTTAAATTAGTACCTCAAAACTTTGTGTTATATTATGTCTCTCTTGCCATTTAGCAGTGGATTCCCTGCATTTGCCTCCAACCCCTCCCAGCAGCCATGGCAGTGACTCTGAAGGAGGGCAGAGCCCATCCAGATCACTCCCTCCCTCAAGTCCAATCCAACTACAAGCCGCAGCTAAAGTTGCATCACGCACAACCTCAGTGCTGTCCAATTCCCCTCTCCTGACTGCACCACATGTAAGTTGGGCTGGCTTTCTCCAGCATCTCTCTACCTGTGTGTCTCTTTTTTTTTTTTTTAAAATGCTGGTTTTGACATGGATTTGCTGTCTGCTGTTCTTTAGATTAATTAATCTTTGGTCAGCACTGCACATCCAGTAATTCTTGCTCACTGATCTGCTCCAACAGAGAACAGTAACTCAGCTGACACAGAGTTCAGTAGTGTTATTAGGTTTATCCCACCATGGATTGTGTTTTGCCTTAAGGTCCAGCCCTGCTGGGTTAACCTGTTCCTGGTAGATTTACATCTGTCCTCTTGTCTTTTCAAAAGCAAGTGGTGATCCTTAGGGAGGGATTTTCAGTAGTGCTTCTCATTTGTCTTGTTTCCCTGCTTGAGCCAAGGAGGGTTTTACAGTTGCCCTCAGTGTGTACAGAGCTGGGCCAAGAACAACTGTGTTGAGAGAACCCTGTCCCAAGCGTTTGGTCCCTGAATGGAAGTTATCTGAAAGGTCTTGCACACATTCACAATGGCAAGAGGCCATTAGTAGGCATAGTCCAGTAAGCATAGACCTCTCTGAAGTGGGAGAGCTGCTGCTTCTCTTCCCTAACAACCTTTTTTTTTCTAGGACTGTGTGCGCAATTACTGTTACATATTATTTAATTTTTATAACCCTTGAAGAAATTACAGGGGACTGGCCCACTCATCCTGACAGAGGAGGAGAAGAGGACACTGATAGCAGAGGGCTACCCAATCCCTACCAAACTGCCCCTGACAAAAGCAGAGGAGAAAGTGCTGAAGAAAATCCGCAGGAAAATAAAGAACAAGGTAAATGTTAGTTACCTTTGCTGGGTAATTCCTAGTCATCCTTCATTTTAAAAAGTGCTGCAGAATTCTGCAGGAATGGTCTGTGGCACTATTGAATGCTATAAATTGTATTTTAATAGAGTGCTTTTCTTTGTGCCTAAACAAATCTGTCAGATTGTCTGTCCAATGTGACAGTGTGCCTCGGTGTAGGTATTTACTTGAAACCATTAACAATAGAGTATTTAGCAGGCAGGGTATCAGGTTGCTGTGGCTTGGCTCCATTTAAAAAACAGTACAATCCTACCCTTATGATAGGCAAAGACCTCTGTATTCTTTTTGTGGTGATGGATGAAGGTTTTTTTATTTTGTTTCCTGTTTTAAAATATGACTGTGTATTTCAGTGCACTAGCCTTTTGATCACTGAGTTCAGTGACGTGTAAATGAATGGTTGATACCAAGGCTGTCAAATGCCTTACAAGGTATTTTTTTTTCCTGTTCTGAGATGAGGAAGGAGCCTAGCAGTAGGGAAGAATGCAATTTTTGTAAGACCCAGTCAGCTCACTTGTTCTAGAGGATTTTACCACATCTTTGAATGTCACTACATTCTGTTACTGATTTTGCAGAGAGAGGTGTAAATTTGCCCACACTGAATAGGAATTTCGTCTTGCATTGTATTTTTTCGAAGTTTTTGGAAGTTATCTTGTGCATTTTATGGACCACTTTCATAGAAACAGAATCATTTATTTTACAGGGGATGTTTGGAGGTCCTTTGGCCCAACTCCTGGCTTGGAAAGTGGGGTCAGGTTAGAGTAAGTTGTTCAGGGACTTCTCCAGTCACATTTTATTGCCTCAAAGGGTGATGAGTCCCCAGCATGTCTGGGTAATGTGTTCCCATATTAGGCCACTTTTGTGGTAAAATCAAATAATAGAATCCCCAACCTGTAATTGGAATTTCCTTTGCTGCAACTTGTATTTGATGCCTCTTGCCATTTTGCTGTACTTCTCTGAGAAAAGTCTGACAACATCTTCACTACATGAGATAGCTGAGGACAGCAATAGGATTCCCTCCTTAGTCTTATCTTCTTCAATCTGAACAAACACAGCTTTTTTTGCCTTTCCTGAAATGTCACATGCTCCAGCGTGCTTATTAAAGCAGTGATCCACCTCTGACCTTGCTTCTGTACGTCCAAAGTATTTATTTCTGAGCCACAAACTGTAGAGTGTACTCAGCTGTGGTCTTGCAGGCGTTGAACAGTGGGGAAGAGCCACTTCTCTCGACCTGCTACCTACAATCTCATTAATGTAGACCCAGATTTGGTTGGCTGCTGTTGCTACAGGGGCACATTGCTGACTTATGTTTGACTTGTTCATCAGGACCCCAAGTATTCATCTGCAGAGCTGCTTTCTAATACATTCATGGGCTTTTCCTTTCCCAGATGCAGGATGTTGTCCTGGAATCGTTTTTTAGTTTTTATCCTAGGATATTATCTCCAGATTAATCTGAGTTACTTTTTAAGGTTAACAGAGAATGATCTTTTTTCTATAACTGAGAGGAGCAGTCCTGTTTCAGAATGTGGAAACAGATCAAGTCAGTGCTTTATTTGCCAGAGATAGAAATGAGAACAGAGGCTTGAATCTAATAATGTCAGGGCGGCCTTTTACTGGTTTAGTAATTAATTTCTGCTGCTTTTTTTTTTTTTCTGCAAATATTTGTTGTTTTTCTTCCTTTTTCCTTAGATCTCTGCCCAGGAAAGTAGAAGGAAAAAGAAAGAATATATGGACAGTCTGGAAAAAAAGTAAGCCAGCCTCCTTCCTGTTTCAAGCAGGCCAATAGCACTACTTGTGGGACTGGGAAGGGATCCAGCTGTGGATGCTGGGATGGTTCTGTGCACAGAGTGCCAGCTGCCATCTCGTGGCTGTGACTGAGAAAAGGCCTTGCTCCTGGCTGCTGCTTTTCAGGGTCAGAACTGTGCCTGCCTGCAGCACATGACTAATGTGCCAGCAAACACTTTGCACCTTAAGTAAGGCAAACTCCAGCTGCTATTGGCCTTCACCTCATGCATCTGCATTGGTTTAGTGGATAGGCATTATCCAGGGAAAGGTGAATTCAGAGTACATTCTGTCTTCCAGTGCAGATGAAAACAGAAATAGGAAGTGGGTGAGTCAGGACTGTCTGGGAAAACAAGCAGGACTCAGGAAAATAGCATGTGACCCATCAACTTCCCTTAATGAGCAAAGCCAAACCCCCAGTTAGTGATTTATATTGCAAATTAATCTTTCTTCCAAGAGATGAGTATTCTAGTATTACTCTTATGCAATTCACCAGATGGTATTGTTAAAACCCTTGTACCATCTTCGGTGATATCTTTGGTGTAACTTCCATTTTTTTTCTTGTCTCTTTTTAGCTGTGTCTCGCTTCCTCAGAGTTAGTTTTGTGAAATTCCATCCCATGCATACAGATATCAAAGCTATATCCATGCACCTTTTTTCTTCTTGGAGCTACTGAGAATGGTCATATTTGTCTTTTTAGGAGTCACATATTTTTACTTGGACCTCTTACATGCCATGTTACATTACAGTCTCCTTTAGTTTAGGGGATTTCCAGGGACAGTGTGGAAATGAGTACTGTCTTGGGACAGCCTTGATCTCTGTCCTTAGTCTCTTAGTTTATTAGACCTCATGAACTTGAAATTTGAGGATCTGATTTAAGAAGCATGGCATTTGCCAAATTGTTGGGTGCCTTTGCACAAAATACTCGCTAACAGTATAACCTGTTCTATGACTTTTAAAGTATCTGTCCTATGGCTCAATGAACAGAAAAAGTCTGAACAGGGTCTTTGCTGTGCCATTTCAAGAGGCAAAAAGTGGTTGCAGCCCATCCTGAAAGAGCTGCACCTTGTGGGATGTAGTTGAGCACTATAAGGAGGTGCTCCATCGCTAGTAGTATCTTTTGCAGTGTTTCATGCCATGAAGTTTGATTAAAGCTTATGACTAAAGTTCATTGCTGTAATGTTTCATTAAGTGGAGGAAAGGTCATAGAGCTCTCTGTGAAAGCAAGTTTGGCTTGTTTTACAATTACTTTAATAAATGACTCTTTCATTGTGCTGTTTCCAGAGTTGAGACCTGTTCAAATGAAAACAGCGAGCTGCGTAAGAAGGTTGAAGTCCTGGAGAACACTAACAGGTAAGATGTGAAGAGAATCAAACAAAACGGTTGCATGATATTACAGTGAAGAATAAAAATCTGGAGTTCAAGATATCAATTGAAATCTGAACAATAGCAGTATCTGATGGGGTTAATGCCAGAGAAAGATGAGGAAGGCCGGTTATGGTGACTGTTGTGGGATGTAAAGCACCGAGCCTTTGATCTCTTGTCTTAAACTGTCTCCCTAGCCTGTGGTATGCTTGAGGAACCTTTTAGCGCTCTTCTTTGAGTTCTTCCAGTGCCCAACAGAAGAGCTCTAAAGAACCTAATTAGTGACTCAAACAAAAAACTGAAGTCCAACTCTCCCAATTGTCTTTATTTAGTGAATTTTTGCCAGGAGACCTTGACCTGGAGCATGGCACTTCCAGAAATTACGGTACTGAAGCTCAAGAGTCATTATTAGTTCCTTCTGCACTACTAGAGGGCATTGCAATTATTGTGCACCCTTCTAACTATCTCACACCCCAGAGTTTCCTTCATTTTGAGGGGAAAATCTCCTTCTTGCTTCTTCATTTCTGAAGAAAAGAGTGACTCAGAAGTGGCTTTCTCAAAGAAAGGTGTTGAATAGCTGATCTTTTAATTGGATGGTAGCTGAGAGTGCAGTGTCAGTCCTGGCTTATGCTCAGTGTGGCAAATTCCAATGAGTAGGTACTAGATAAGCCCACTCTTAACACCTTCTAGTTAGAGGCATTTCTAGTGATGGTTGAATATTACCACTGAACATGATGGTGACACTGAAGTGTGGGAGGAGGCTGGGTTGTGAAGATAAGACCCATGATCATGGAAAACGGCCCTAGAGCTTATCTGGCAGCCAATGCATTGCTAATTGAGTGGCATGTGTTGTTTCTAATCTCTGGATCCAATCTCTAGTTTCATGGAGCCAGACCCTGTAGCACTGCAACTTGCTGGAGAGTGTCTCCCACACACTGCTCATGCATAAAGACATCTGCTGCTTGTTTGAAGAGAGCCAAGCTGTTTCTGTGCCTCTTGTATAGTCCTCCAGGGTTTTACATAAAAGAACCAGGAATTATTCTGGAGGTGTGGAGTAGGGATATGTCTCCCAGCATCTGTCCCAGGAGGTGCTGAAGCCAGCTTCTCTAGGGAAAGGTGCAGCTGCACATTATCCACCTGGGGACAATGTGTTGTCAAGCCTTGAGTTGTTCTCCCCAGTCCAGATGAATTTGGGCAGCTATTTTCATGAGTTGTTGATGATGCAGTCATGAGAACAGCTTTGTTGGTGTTGTCTGTGTGCTTTTAGGAAGAACCTTTAGCATCTTCTCTATTATTTGATTATCTTAATTCTTTCATGCTAAATGCTCTAAAAATATATAGGTAAATGATATTATCTCCAAATCCTTCATACTTCAGTCATGTGGGATGAGTTGCATTGTTTCCTTCCCTCTGCAGTAGCATTGATATTGATCTGTAATCTCCTGCAGAGAAGCAGATGTTCTTCCCTCTGCACAGAAATTCTTGTAACTCGTGGCAATGCTGTTTTGGCTATTTAGATACCAACTGTGTCTCAAATCTGCTAAGGCTTCAAACTGAAGTACTGAGAAATCTGTAAAAGTGCCTGCTTTCATCAAGCCTCAGTTTTGTAACAAGGGTTTTTTCACCTTAACCACAAAGAGCCACTTCTCTTATTTACTGTATAATTGTGCACCTATCTCATTCAGATAATGATTCCAGGCCCTTGTTTAATGTGCATTATCCACATGCTACAGTGAACTCAAAATATCTCATTTCCTCATTAATATTTGCACAGAGCCTGGCAGAAACTGTTTGCACGTTTCAGAACTTGTCTTCACAGCACCCTTATCCTTCCCTATGTACAGTCAGGAATCCGAGTTCAGAGCAGCAGTGGTCCAAACTATCTAGTGTCAGTATGTTGTGTCCAATGCCCAAATTTATATGTTTAGGACTTAATTTCTCAACGTGCCTAGCACAGTCATGCACACATGTATCTTATTTAATATGCCCAAAGTAGGGCAGTAGCTGACTGTAGTTGTAACTTTGAGTGTTCATTGCAGTAAAAAATGAAAACATTACTGAACATATTAACTAAAAGCAGGTCTGCAAACATTAGAGTTGTTCTTTTGTTATGAAAAATTTTAAGAGTGGAAGAAAAATAACAGGAAAACAGGAGCTGTGATTACATGTCAAAATGTTCATGCATTCAAGTGTAGATGAAGACAAAGTTGGATTTTAACCCTGTTGGAAAACTGGGCTATAGCTGCTTATCTAAAATTTCACAAACTTGTATATGCTGTCAGTCAGTATCAGGTTTGTATAATCTGACTGGTTTTCAGATGAACTGAAGGGCAATTTCCAAAACATACTCCTGTTGAACAGGAGTTGCCTTTCAGTATGTGCAATCAGTTTTTTAGAGCACGTTTTTTTATATATAGAACACATTTGCATAGATGTATACCTAGGACTTCAGGGAAACCCTGCTTGTATTTCAAAATCTGGCTCCAAACCATGGAAACACCAGATTTTTTTTTTTTCTGCTAAAAAAAATACTCCTTCGTTATTCTCGTGAAAAGGTTTAGAACAATCTTCCGTGAATATACCAGCCTTCACCTGAAATTCTGGGTCAGAAAAGATGTAGTATGAAGGGTGCAACTGTGGCCGAAAGAATTGTGTCCAGGACCATCTCTCTTAGCATTAACACATCTTAAAAGGCAAGGCAGGAGGCTGGGGATCAAGATGCAGGATTGTTCTTAATTCTTATTACTCTGAGTGGGTGACTGCAGCATTTTTGTCAGATTTAGTATTAGAACACTAGCATATGTTACCTCTCTTAATTTGTGTGACTCAATCCCTTAAAAGAAACCCATCCCAGTTCCTTCCTAGGGAGTTCTCTCAAAAGTAAGGAAGCACATTATTACATGCATATCTGTTATATCCTGTAGCCAGAGTATTGTTGTTTAGAGTGGCATCTGAACATAGGCACTGCTGTCTTAGGAAGCAAAGCGTGTGAGAGAACTTGGCATCAAGAATTGAACTGAGTTGTCCTATTCACCAAGAAGATGTGATTGATCCACTCACATTTTGGCTCTGAGACCAAAGGCAGAAACTACCAGTAGTGCAAAGGGTTGAATGCATTCTCTGACACCAGCATTGCCTAGCTGGGAGCTGCGGCTGTTTGGGTTTAAAGATAGTATTGAAACATCTGGTGCTGTGTATAAGGTGGTGAGAAGTACTTTTGCTTCTCACTTCTGTTGAGTCTGTATTTATAAACATATTGATGATCCCTTTTCCTGGAGAAATGATAGACATAGGATGCACCGCTTATGTGGTTGAGAGTGCCACATGTGGATAATGCATGCAAGTAGCTCCTAGGGTTGCTCTCATGGAGTAACACTAGCCAGCTGCACTCTTGACAGCACCTCAAAGGCAATGGCTTTATAAATACGAATAGGATGTTCTTCCATTTCTCATGCTCTTGCTCAAACTATTGCCACTCTCAGTCATCTAAAGATTAAATTGCACATCAGTCTGACCCACCAAGGGTTTATCAGCACCAAAGCTGCTGCCAGACTTCACTGATTTCCTTGGCTGTTCCTTTATTTGAGGCTGGTAAAGTCAATCTGTGAAATAATTTTCAAGGCGTGAAGGATCTAGATTTAAGTTGCAATGAGATATCTTGCAATTAATTTCAGACCATTCTTCTAATAGTTGACAAAGCATGGCAGCCCTGCAGTGACTCCTTTTTTCAAAGTAGCAGGACATTAGTTTTTGTGCTGAAACATCTTTGATGAAAATTTGCTGGGTATTTTTTTTGTAATTCAAATGAGGAAAGATTGTGGATTTAAATGGTCTTTTAGTGAAAACCTTTCTTTGGGATTTGTCCTCTTTCCTGTAAAAAGGAACCTCTATGGTAGAGTTAGAAGACAGAATCACTTTTCTCTCTCCTTATCAGGATTAGGTTTTGTTACTCATAAAGAAAGAACAATTCTCTTAAAAAATTTTATTAAAAGAAAGTATTTGGCATCCTCTAGAAATTTTGTTTTGTTTCTGTTTGTGTTTGAATTGATGTTGGATTTTAAACATAAATATTGAATTCAGGAAGCATCCCAGGTACCTAAGTAATAGAGTGACAAATTTTCTTTCCTTAATCAAAGTGTCAGTGGAAACAGAAGGAAAGCCTTGATGTGTTCCTTACTTTGGTAGTGAAAGGGCCTCTTCTGAAGATGAATAAACACGAATATGCACACAAAACCAAGACATCACAGGCAGAGTGAATTTCCTGGCAGTGTGTGGAAGGAAGAGCAGGAGTCTTCAGTCACTTTACAGCTTTCCTATGAGGTGCTTCCATTGGCAGAGAAAAGTGTGAAAGCACACTCACACCTCCTACAGAGGTGACCCTCTAATTGAATATCCCTAGGAAATGTGTCAGACACAGCGAAAATAATCCCTGTGGGTGCAAACCCCCTTAGCACACTGCCTGGGTTTTGCATTTTCTCCTGTTAGGACTTAACCATAGGCAGTGTATTCCACTAAAAGCATTTGTGGCCTTTCTGCTGTTGTTTAGTTTAGAGTAAATCCCTGTTCTGCAGAGAGACTTGCTTCTTTTCCCTCTCTTGGTCCAGATAATCCCTGCAGTTGTCCAGTAAAAAGATTTTGCTTGACAATCTTTTGACCTCAGAATCCAGCCTTCCACCATTCCAGATGCAAATAGAGAATAAAAGCACCAGGAGTGCTCCATTTTGACAGTGGCAGGATAAACTGGTATCACCTCTGACCAAACTTGTTTCTCGCTCGTCTCAGTTCTTGTGTGTAGTTTGCAAATGTTTCTGTATCCTGCCAGCTCCAAACACTGAATCCTTGTGTGTTGAGAAGGCAGTAGCTCTGCTCAAGCAGATAAATGTCTTGGGGAAGAAAGACATTTTATGTGAAGGTAGTTTGTAAATAAGGTGGGCGATGAATCTTCCTCTGTGTGTAGGAGACCTCAGAATACCTGTCTAATTATACTTTCCAAAAAGAGACTGTTTTGAAATCAGCTCTCTGGGCCCAATCTGCCCAACAGGTTTTTTAAATTGAACACAAAAAGGCAAGGATGAGCAAAATGAGAATTGCCTCTTCTCTGTTGACTTCCTCACCAGCCATTAGCTGTTTTCTCACTGACACCTCCACAAAAAGTGGCAAGAATGATCCGCATTTCACGGCTGCTGCTGCTGCCAGCCCCCAAGCTGAGGAGGAGGATTGCTCCTTCCCCCTCATTCTGCTGAGCTGTTCTGGTTCAAGCCTGAAATGGGGGAAAGATTTAGTCTTTTATAATAGCACAGGAATTGCAGGGTTGAAAGGGCATTGCTTTATAACATCACTGGTGGCACATGGTAGGAATAGAGAGTGTAGCATATTCTGTGCCAGAAAATGATGTATACTATGTAAACAAGTGTTTGTGAACCCTCTGCCATGCATTGGATGTGAGGAGGAACTTGTGAGAGATGCCAAAAGGAGCAGGAAATGAGGATGGTCTCATTTACATGATGGACACTATTCACATCTCTTAATTTGCCTGTGCTCTCTCTAATAGTGAATAAAGGATTGAATTAGGCATATCACTTTCTTTTTTTAAATAGTTGCAGAATAAGCCATGCTTTCAAGAGCATGCGAGACATCCTTCCTTAATAAGTTGAGAAGGATCTGCTGGCCCAGAAAAATCTGTGTTGTGAGAATGCCTTGTGCTCATTTCAGAATGTATTCCTGAAGTCCTTGAATTCATTAAACCCTAATTAGCAATGAGCATTGATGATTAAAAAAAAAATCTATGATAATAGGCAGACCAGTGTATATTGAGCTGTAAAGGCACCTCTGGGTCTGTCCTACAATTAGCTTTTAGCCAGTTTGAGCTTAAAATAATCTTTCTATTTTCTCTGACATCCTGACCTCGCCTCTTGCTTTAGCATTTGACGTCACAGCCTCCAGAACTGCTGCCTGGAGTTTTGTTGGGGTATCCTCCACAATAGATTGTGAGACATACTGGAGAAGTGAAAAGTAAAGTTGGAAACAAGCAGCATATGTAACATCTTGATACAAAGTTACACTGTATTTTTGTCAAGGACGGGCATTTGGGTTGCTCCCTCTCTGTTAAAACCCTTCAGTGAAAACTGCTGTCAAATCCCTGAACTTTGGGATCATTTGCCCTTTAAATTACTAATATTTTGACTGTTGTAATTGATGCTACTGTGTCAGGAAAATCAGCCAGAAAGACAGACGAATATTCTACTGGTCTGGGACTGTTGACTCCAGGCACAAGAGAATTGTCATTGTGGTTGAGGCCTCTGAAAGACACAGTCACTTGAAATATCTGCAGTTTTTGTCAACTCCTGAAGAATTTAGCAAATAACAATAAAGTGCTTTATTTAATAAAGGAATTTGAGAAATGGAGTCTATGCCTATGTCTGGTTTTAAGACCTTCTCATTAAAAATGATCCAGCATGTGGTCCAAAACACTGAACAAGTTTTTTGGAAAAAGAAAGTACCTCAATCACCAATTAGAACAGTTATAAATTCACTCTGCATCTTTAAATATAATGGCAAAACTCCTCCTGCATTCATGAGATAGAGTCAGGTTGTATATGTATCTGGTCACTTGTGTGGAGAAAAGTTCCAGTCGTTAATGTGCTTACTAAATTGATTACTAAAGAAGTAGTTGCCCAGGGACATCATTTGAGGGAAAAGCAAAAGATTTTTTTTAAAATTCCAGCATTAATACATGTAAAAACTTTGTAAAATTAAAACCATTCCTTGCTAGTAATTTCAAGGAGATGACTTTAATTTTCTCCACCTTATCCCCAAATGCTGTATTATTGTCAGGTGTGGCATTTGAAACAAAGAGCTATTTAACCAAGAAGAAGGTCAGTGTGTGAGATGCTTGTCTGTTGTCTTTGCTTTCCAGAACACTTCTGCAGCAGTTGCAGAGACTCCAAGCCATGGTTGCTGGCAAAGTGTCCCGTTCGTGTAAGGCAGCTAGCACACAGACAGGGACCTGTCTTATGGTGAGTGTCCCTAATGCTGGGAGTTGTAAGGGAATGAGAATCTCTTTCTACTGCTCAAGGACGCATCCCTTGTTCTTCAAAGCCCCTCAAAAATAAGCAGCTGGGGAAGCAACTTTTCATGACTTGATAATTAATTTTGAAGTAGGTGAGAGTTCTGACTGATGAAGATGAATAATTGTGGGAAGGCACTAAATTCTGGAGGAGACTGGGCCTGTGCTTTTGGTTGGGTGCTGGTGATGTAGGAAGGAGCACTGCTCCTCTGAGTGACCCACTTTATTATTTACTGCAGCATTGTGTGCGGGAAATGGTGTTTAGGATTGTAAAAAGAAAACAAGGATGACTTTTCATGCTTGGTTCTTTTGATACCACATTTGCTCAACCAAATCGAAATATGACTGAAGTTGTAAATCTGTCCTATTTCAGTAATAGCAGTAAAAATAAGAAAATTAATAGAATGAAACATTTCCCTTTTGCCTCCTTACACTCAGTTAGCAAGTTCCTTTTATACCTAAGGTGCTATAAATTGATGGACATTATTTACAAGGCCTTAGATGTTCTCCCTAACCCTAATCCACTAGCCTCACTGTCACTTTGAAGCAAGACTGCGACCAGCAGCAGAAATAACTTGTTCAGAAATCCCCAGCAGTATCTGTAAAACACGCATGGCAGCTTTATCTGCTTTTCAACTTTGTAAGTAAATAAAGCAAGTGGTCAGACTGGTGGCAGACACTGAAAACAAATTCTAGCTTTGAAATGTGCCCTTTAAAACACTGAATTGTTATTGTATATGTGCATTTGCTAAGAGACACTATATGTAGTGATGAAAATGGCCTCAAATGGTTTGTTTTGATAAAGTATCAGTTCTGATGTGCACACATGGATCAAGAGCTATCCATTTACCTCTTCTGCATCTTCCTTTTGACAGATGGTGGTGCTGTGCTTTGCAGTAGTTTTTGGCAGCTTCTCTCAGACCTATGGGCCATATCCTTCTGCTACAAAGATGGTGTTGCCCAGGCAGCATTCCTCACCAGAGTCCTACACAGATTCCATTGGTAAGTGACAGCTATTCTAGTCTTGGTTCTTCCTTGATTGTACTTCAGCATTTGTTTTCCACCCCCATTCCTAACCTCATTCACAAGCACCTCTTGCTTTTCTGCTTCTTAGCTGGCTCTTTTTTTTTTATACACGCCTATGTTTTTAAAGAAGGTTAGCTTGGTAAACTTGCTGATGGCAGGAGACTTAATAAACATGGGCAAAGCCTTTTTCCTGCTAGCCTGCTTGATACTTCTGTTTAAAGAATTTTTGCCTCTGTGGAACTAAAGCTAGTAGTCTGTGAAAGGTAGCAGGGTTTCTACTTGGTAAGAAATGTTCATACTGTTAAAATGCATAACTGATACCAGTTGGTGTTTCCTTTGCCAGTGTCAACAAAGATTCCAAGGACTGAGGGGGTAGCTGTTAGTATTACATAACTATAATGAACCAGTATATTATGAGGGTGATTGTTTAATTCTTTTCTTGTTTTGTGAATAATTTAGAGCTTTTTGATCCCTACCTGGACCATTCCTGTGGTTTCTTTCTTCAGCTATCAAATTGCGAGTTAATCACTATGAAAAGACCTTTGCAGCTTTAGCTCTTACAGTTTCCATTTCCTGAAATAACCAGAGCTGCCCTATGATCTGCCTCCTTCTCATGTCTTTTTGCCTTCTCTCTTTGTATGCAGTGAGATCAAGGAGTCTGCTAATTTATGAGGAGCCTCACCAGCTGGAGGAGTCCTCAAGCCCGATCGCCTTTGCAGATCGCAGTAACAGGCAAACAGACACCTCCAAGTACACAACGCTGTCCCTGGAAGCTGTGTCGGGGCCACCACAGGATGATATCATGCAGTTCACAATAGCCAATGAGACAAGGCTAGAGAAATCAGTGCTGCTGGGCCTGCAGCAGCACAGGTGAGTGCAGGGTGGGCTGCTTGTCATACAGGTGTTCTGTGTCCCTGGCATTTGTTTGTGAAGGCCAGAAGAAAGACTAGTGGCTCAGCTATGCTGAGCACCATGAAACCATAAAGTAAAAGTTTAGTTTTTATCTGGAGAACCTATAGGCAAAGTCATTGTTCCTCTGAAGTAGTTGCAACAATATTGTTGTAATTCAGCTACCAAACTCGGTACTTCTGCCAGAAACCTAAACCCTGTAAGCCTGTTAATTCTGCCTACCCACTTCTTTGAGCAATTACTTGTGTGTCTCCTAAAGGAATAAGCTTTTACCAGTTGTGTGGAAGTGTGAAGTTGAGACTCACTGGGCTTTCTGTGAGGTTAGGGTGTGAAGTGCTGGAGCTTCTCACAGAAGTGATCTTACTAAAGCATTACTGTGGAAAGTTTGCAGGACTCAGCCTTAAGAGACTGACATGTAAAATTATCTGACTGCTTAACTTCCTACACCGAGTTCCTTTAATTTTTTTTTTTTTTTTAGCTTAAATGTAAGTTTTTGGGGCCTCTGAAAAGAGGGATTCTCTGGCTTAAATATATGTGTAGTTTTCTTTCCAGTGCATCTTTTCTTGTCCTGCCACTGTCCTGTTGGCCCAGACCTCAGTCTCTGCTAACAAGCCAGCAGCAAGCACACCAAGCAGAGAAGAGAGGGATTTTGTTTAGCAGCATGCTGTTCTGAGGACTAGGATGAGCTGTGTCACCCAAAGCATGCCTTCCAGGCACTTGTGTCTAAGTTACGCCTAGCGGCAAAGGGGTGACTAATTCAGTGTCTTAACAGACTCCAACTGAAAAATACCTGGTGAATACAGAGTGCCTTTTTAGCATTAGCTAATTTGAGCAGGATATGCTGTTTTAAAAATTGCTATTAACATTAACCTTTGTTGTTTTGTTTTTTTCTGTTCCCTACAGAATCAACTCTGAACTAGAAGGAAATGAAACACTGAAGATAATTGAAATAGATAGAAGAGTCAATGCCACCTCTTAAAAAATAAAAAAAGCCTTATTTTTTTGAGTTCCCTCTTTCCCCAGATATTTTCAACCAAAGTTCCCCTGACTTGTCAAACTCAGTGAACCAAAGTAGAAAAGAGAGGGAGTTCAACTTCTGCATTGACTGGTGAGGCTGTGATTATAGATGGGATCTCTTGTCTTCTAACTCCCTTCCTCACTTCGCACACAGTCCCTGTCTTTGCTTTTATTCCTTTCCTGTCTAATATTGCAAGGGCAGGATTGAATTATGATGGCAGATGATGCCAGGAGTGTGCCAGTGACTGGTGGGTGTGCGTGTACACAGAGCCTGCTCTGAGCAGAAAGACATTCTGTAGAAGAGTGAAATATGCAAAACCAATGGGAGCATATGGGTGATACATTTTCTTAGGAGAAGGTAATTGAGAGAGAGAGGAGATGCAGCATGATGGTGCTCAGAACCTAATCACAGCTCTGTGCCTACTGGTCTACAGCACTTGAGCCTTCTGGGAGGAATGAGAAGCATGTGTGTAGCCTGCTTCTGATGGGACAAGAAAGGGCCCTGAGACTGCTGAGTTCAGAGCGCAGGCAGGAGAGTGGTGGGTAGTGATGCTGCTGTGTCCTCGCCTAGCTCTTTCTCTTCTCCCCTCTAGCCTCTTCATCATTTAGTGGGATAGGTTTCTCTGTGTGTTGAAAGCAGTCCTGGTAGGCCTACCTGCTTCCACCCTTGAGAAAATAAGTAAAGATCAGTCACTGTCATTACACTTTGTATGGGAGAACTACATTAGTTTAACTAAATCTGTTTGGAAAGCAGGTTTTGTTAAATTTATGCAATGTTTTAGATGGATGCCCTTTAGTCTGCTTAAGGCTAATCTGTTTAGCTTGTATCAGTTCCTTCCCAACAAACTAAATCAATGTAATTTTAAACCAGAAGTGCCTCCTTAGAGGACCATATGGATTTAATCTATTGGCTTCTAGATGCATTGATGCATTCTTACGTAGACCCAGTCTCAGACTGTCTGGTGTTTTCCTTTCCTTGCCATCTTCCCGTTACTGTTGTAAATAGTATTTATTAGCTTTGCAAAATTTTGTTCAGGCAGTTGCAATGAAGAGAATTGAGCTTCCCTAATCTCTCAAGTGATGTGGACAAACTCTAAAATTGAACACACGAATGTCACTGAACACCCGTTCCCTCCCCTTAAACTCGAATTGTCCTAAGATAAAGCCATACTTGTTTTCCTCTTAATTTCTTTTCCAGAGATGTGATCTTAGACCAACTGCTTGGTTGAAAAGATAGGGGTACAGGTAGCTCCAGCTAGGCACAATTCAAGTCTTCAGGTGGTAGATACTGTATTGGCTGTATGGCGAGGCAGCCTCTGGCTGAGGAGTTCATTATGCAGGCAGGAGACCTCTCAAAAGAGGGATGAGATGAGCATGTAGGGAGGTGAAGTGACTGGCCCAAGTTCAGTGAAAAAGCCAGGGCAGAATTCAGATCTGATCCTGGTCCAGTACTCTTCTCTCTGCCTTGTTCCTTCCATGTCCCATGTCATTGTGTCATTGTTGTCTTTTAAGTGTCCTCTCTCTCTCTCTCTCTCTCTCTCTCTCCCCCAAGTCAGTGTANCCAGTACCCTGGTCATGCCTTTGCCAGAGTTGTGCTTCTTGTAATTTGTCCTTGCAGTGGCATAGTTGAACTTACCCCAGGATTTGAGCAGGGTTTTATCTGATTCCTACAGAAGGGCGTTCAGTCTCCATTGAGATGGATTTAATGTGAAAATTCTAATTCAGCAGGCTAGTACAGCTACTTTACAGTTTGCCAGAAGAAGTTATTTTAAAAAAGAAAAAAAACCCTGAAGGTCTTTTTTCTTTTATTTTTTCCTAGTGATAAATAAGGGAAAACTAACCTAGCCTTACAAGTAATTTTTTACTATGTACAGTAGATATTTCCTGCAAGTATTCTATTTTGTAAAATATTGGATTTGTATTTTATTACAACAGCTATCACACCAGCTCTTTTCTTGTTCTTCATTCTCCTTAAACTTTCTTCCTTTGGCATCCTATTTGCCACCTTCAGTCCTGACTCATAACTCAGTGAAATGAATGAAAAAATATTGGTGAATTAAAGAGAACTGTGTTTCAGTCCCCACTCGGCCATTTTGAGATGGTTCATGTTAATAACAGTGAAACACATGCCTGACTCCATGAGCTAATTCTATGCAAGTGCCTTTTTATTATTTTACTGAGGTGGCAATGAGAGTAGAAATGTTGTTGTAATCTATGTTGCAAATGTTTTCTTCTTGGCATGGGTCAGTCTCTGTCCTAAAGTCTCTTTTCCTTCACAGTGATTCTGCTGGGTCCTCTGAATCATTCCAATATCCATCAACAACTTTGTTATGATATTTTTGTAACTGTTTAAGGCTTCACGTAAACAGTGACCACTGGTGAGTGCCACAAGGGATGGCTGCATTGCTCAGCCACTTGAGGTCAGCAAAGTCACAGGAGAAAGCTAGGACTGGCCCTTCCATTACCATGTAGCTGGTCAGTGTAAGAGGGCAAGGTCATAGTTCAGAAAATTCCTTAAATGGTCTTTTTTTTTTTTTTCCTGGAGCACCCATGGCTTGCCACCTCTGAGGCAAATGAGTGCTTCTGCAGAAGAGGTCCCAGGCTATGAAGCACAACACCACTTACTAGTCTTGCAGTTTGCACTGTACATAAGCAGGAGGCCACTCTGCCTGAACTTATGCCCCCATGACCAGTTAAAAGGATCACCACCCATAGCAGATACAGCTGATTTCACTGTGTTAAAACCAAAATGGAATTATTTCTCAATACTTAAAGGACAGATGATTTCACACAACCGAAACAGCCCCCTCCTCTACACAACCTACTTCACTTGCCACCGTTAAAACTTTGCCTTTTTTTGGTTTTGCTTAATTTGGGCATATCAGTTCAAATCTGGTTGGGAGATAGTCATGTTTTCATTCAGAGCATTTTAAATGGTCACAGTCTGGGTCAGGCCTCTGTACTAACTCATCCAAGCCAGTATGACCATACTAATTTTCTTGCAATTGTTTGATAATCTATTTCTATAATCTTAATTTGTATAATCCTTTAAATTATTTTTAGGTACTCTTTTGGGAAATCTCTTGACCTATCACACACTGCTTGGGGATTTATTGTATTACATGTTACTACTTTATAAAATGGAATACCTTTACTTTACTTGGTATGTTTGTGATCATTTTTCTTCAGGGGCCTTAATAGAACAGGTTTCTCTGCTAGATACCAGGGGCCAAGGAATCCCCTGTCATGACTTCCTGACTTGCTGTTGAGCAGCAAGGACCTCACTGTTGCCAGAGGTAGTTTGTGCCCATGTTATGCACCTAGCAGGGGCACTGAGGAGGCAGGACAGTGCCATGGCACTGCCAGCAGTCGGGGAGTGACTCCAGTGTGAATGTTGATGCACTGCAGACCACGTGGAGAGGCAGCTTATGTGCTCTGTGTTAAGGGCATAAGGAAGGAGTGTATTCAGGGAGGATGCCAGTGTAAGTGCTTTTAGTTAGCTCAGCTTCTTTACTTGAGGTCTTATCCTTCTCCTAGTGTGCTTTTTTTCAGTGATCAGTGACTTGGTGCTGTAGAATAATGCGTGTGTATGGATGTGGTAAGCAAAAGCCTTATGTGCTACTTGATTTCCATTAGCAGTAGAGGATTTGAGTGATACTTAGAGTCCTCAACTGTAACATTACGCAGTTTGTCAGCACAATTTTATACGCGCTAATAAGTGTACATTTTGGCCTGTAGCTTTTAAAGCACGTCTAGATCTTTCAGGTCTTTGCTTCTAGGGAGATAAGCTATGAATGAATGTAGGGCATTATTTTATATATATACGTATTTAAAAATATCAAGCACAGGGCATGTGCTTGTTTCTAACCTTGTTACTAGTGTATAGGTAATGTTGGGTTTTTTCCCCTGGGCTGTTTATAGTTCTTTGATGAATTTCTTTTCATCTGCACCATTGAATATTTTTCAGCAGCACAGACTAATGGATTAGGCTGAAGTTCTCAGGCCAGATCCCACCTGATAAAACACAGCACACTTATCACATACTGCTCTTGGGGTCTGCAGGTCTGATTTATACTGACAGGGGACCTCTTCCATATCTCTCTGTGTAACAGTGTATCTCAATGTAGTCTTGATTTTTTCCAACATAGTCTAAATAAGAATCTAAAAACTTTTTTTTTCTTTGCTAAAGAAACCAATCCACCTCTCCACTCCCATCCCCCCGAACTATCAGTAATAAGTTCTGTCTAGACGCGTTTAGAATGTAGGTCAAGTAAAAGAATGATACTAATTGCTACATTGGGAGGGATTTCCACCGAGTATTTGGGCTCTAGATTCTAGCTAATGCCAAGAGGCCATTGTACAAAACCCACGCAGTTAAGAACAGAGGAATATGGAGTATTTTTATACTCTTGGTGACTGAAATATTTCCTTCTCAAGTCACTAATTAAAAAGGGAACATTCTGTATTCTGAAGGTGAAATGATAGGTCGGAACTTAGTAGCTACCGAAGTTATACTAGCCTATATAAGTAGTGTAATGCTGTGATGTGTTTCTGGCTTGCACTATATATTGTTAAGGATTAACAGCTTTGGGGTTTGCAAAGATGAATGAATTGGCTTAAATGTTAGGTAAGGGCTTTACAAATAAGATGTAAGGATTCAATCTGTATTTTAGCTTTCTCCTGGTCAATACAAAGATGTTGGGCATTCGGAGATATGTGGGGGGTGTGATCTTGATTAGTACTGTATTGCTTAGATGATCAACATCCATTGCAAACTCCAGATTGAGATGGAAATTGCAATTTGTTTTTGTCATTTTCATATCAGGCATTTTTCTGCTTACCAAGGTACATATATATATATATGTGAATGGAATTGCTTTGTAGAAAAGAGAGCATCTTGCAGGAACCTCTAATTTGTGATGCTGAAATGGAGCTTGTACTTTATTAGCAGTAGTCTCTTGTCTACCCTAAAACCAATTTCCATATTCTTTTTCCAAGAGGTGCAACTGAATAGGTGAGAACTGAACATGGGACAACTGGATTTGTAGTCCTGTCTTAAAGAAAGGATCTGATGAAGAGACCTGACATAAACAGGGATCCCTTCTAGTTCTTGATTCCATAAATCAGCAATGATAGCCTCTGTCATTAGTTCCCCACTAGGATTAGCTCTACTCCTATTTCCCTTGCTCTTTAATTCTATACAGTCCTGTTTATGTGTATCTGACCTTTATGTTATATGCTACTTTCCCCTCCAAACAGCAGGTAAAAGTCTTTTTGAAGTTTAGCAGCCCATAAGGAAGGGAGTGGAAGAAGGAGAGGGGGAAGCAGAGGGAGGTAATAATTTTTTTTTGACAGAACTCTGCTCATATCTGACTTTGCCATACCAGGTTTTAATTCAGTGGTGCTGATGTAATGGTGTCTTGCTTTCTTTGTACAGTTAGCAAGAACGAGTGTGAGTGTGTGTGTATCTGTGCACATGTGCATGAGTGGATAATTAAAAGAAATTGACAACAAAAAGTTGTTTCCTTAATGTAGTAAGTGTCACTAAATAAAGGCATCTACCTGAATACAGGGGGCATATTTGGCCTGGTGTAACAGAAAGTCCAGGCCATTCCAGATCACTAAGCATTCGTAAAGCTGTTGGGTGAATTGCTGTCTGAAGACTGTGCTGTGATTAATTGTCGACTGAATGTTGCACTGTCATTTTATGTGTGTGCATAGACTGTCTGGCCTTTCTGTAGGACAGCTCTGGCTTGGTACAAAAAAATAATTACTTCAGGCTTTATTGTATATTCTGGTATCATTTCTGTTCTGCTGAATTGTGGTTTTGAATCCTTTTTGTTTTTTAAGTGATGTAAGTTAGCCTTAAAAGGTGGCCACTGGGAGCTGATAGCTCAAGGAATTCAATTTGTTGAGTTGGTCTTCTGGGAGAGGACCTGAAGATCCCCCTTCCATGGGAGCGCTACTGCCCTGACCACCCCGTGGGCACAGTGAGATGCCAGTGAGGGGGAGCAGTTTGCTCTCAGGGGGCCGCTCCGTGATTTGGTGGGCCTTTCAAGGATAAATTACCTGGTGTTATTCTCTTGAAGAGAAACATGTATCCAGGGCCAAATCCATTGCCTTGGGCCATGCAAAACAGCACCCTGTGACTGAGTCACTCTGCTGAGACACACCTAAGGCACTTAAGCTGATCTTTCCCTTTCCCTTGGTTCATGTGAATGCAGTATGGGTTTGTGCAAACATCTAAAAACCATCTAAGATGACATGGATAATGATACTAATGCAAAAGCACACTCTCCAAAACTCCTTGGTAAGCTTCACTGAGGCTTCACTGCAGATACCTCTATTCTCTTGCCATGTCTGTGTAACTGTGTCTGTGTGTTCAGTGGCCTCTCTTTTTGTACAAGTGCTATCATCTGGATACAGTGCCACCTGATTGTTAACACTGCAAACATGTCCATTGGGTGGAAAGAAATTACTGTTTTTCCTTTTTAAATCGTCTGCCTGATTCTACGAGAGAACAGACTACCTGCTTTTGTAGCCTAAATATGTATGTAGCAAAGTATGTTATGCTTTTCATTTCTTGCAAATAAATATTTTCTGTAGAAAAAGCAAGGACAACTTGTTTTATTTCCCAATTGTTGGAAAAGATCTGGGCCCTTGGCTTTCGCAAGTGTGGCACTGTGTGCAATGTGTTCATTTTGAACACTGCAGAACCCCTGTAACTTAGCATGGTGCTAAATTAGAAGGTTAGAAGCAACAGAGTGGGTTTTTACTGAAGCTGGCTGCCTCTTCCCTTTTTGAGATCAGCAGAGAATTATATCTGTCTATAACGGGTGGAAATTAGGTGAAGTCTGATGGCATGTAATAATGATAATGGCACTTCAGTGCAACTATGTGATACAGCCCCATTAATATTAAATTCTATAAAAGTAGGGTTCAGGAAGGCTGATGCTCTAGGGGGCACTTTGCTTCAGCTCAGTGATACCATACTAGGGCATGGTGGAGCTTGAATTCGTATGGGCCAAATAGCCCTTTGAAAGATAAGGCCTTTCCCGACACCGGCTTACACTGAACTTGCTTAAGCTGAAGCAAATTCTTAGCTCTTTCTGCTTTGGCATTTAGGGATTGGGTCTTTTGCTTGGCTCGGGTCTTTCCATTACCCTGACTCACCCCTGAGATGGCTCAGGAGCTTTCTCCAGCAACTCGGAGGCTGTTGTGCCTGTGTGAGCAGTCAGTGTTAGGCCCAGCAGACCAGAAACAGCATCCAGCCAGAGGACAGAGCTGCCCTTTGCTTCTTTGAGTACACATGGGAAAGAAAATACCTAATTTCTTCCAGTGTGGGGGCTCTGTGGCTTTGCTGGCCATTCAGGGAACTTGACATCAGATGGCCTAGTGAAGATATGAAAATTACCCTGTGCAGAGCTGGCATCACAAATGGTACAGTAATTTGTTTTACACCAGTTTTCTATTAGGAAAGAGGCCTCATATGAGTACTGTGCATCCATACAATAGCAACCAAGGATTATCCTTTGCAGGAAATACTAGCAGTGGAAGTAATAGTTCCAGCTTTACTGAGCTGAAAATTGGAGTGTGACAGGTGGCTTCGGTGTCTCCTTTTCAAGGCCTCTTAAGGCTGCTTTGGAGGTTGGAGAAAGCAGCATACCATGAAAATTGGAACACCGTGGCCTGCATTAAATTTCTGGCTGATGCAGATCTTCAGAAATGCCTTGGTTTTGGGCTGAAAAGGTTAAAGTAGCAAAAGAAACTGCCAGTGAGGGAGAATAAAAAGAGTTCCTCTTCTCCAAAGCTCTACCCTCGGTGCCTCTTGCTTTCTGAAGAGGCAATTTCACTTGCCAGAACTATTGATCTAGGGCACTTGTTAGCAGCATCAAGCCATATATAGCATTTTTAGAGGAAAATCATTAGACCGTGACAGATTGGGAAAGTTGCCCTCGCCTTAAGTTTTTAGCTGAGCTCAGTTCCTCTGAGCATACAAAACACAGACCAGTGATTAACGATTGGTTAAGAATCTCCTTGGATCTCAGTATTACCCTTAAAGCATAACACAGCAGGTGATGCTGCAGGGAGTCTATGATTAAAAAAGAAACCCACATACAATGGAGAAATGCTGGGTGATGAGCTGTCAGCCTTGCTACCTATCAGCCTCCAGTACATGCTGTTCTTTGAAAAGCATGTTACCATTTCAAGTCAAGACTGAATTTTAATACTCCTTTCTCAGGCTGATTCCCATTGCAGGGCAGGAAGAACAATGTCCTAATGCAGCTTGCCTTGCCTCTCATGGCATGGTTGGGTGGTAAGTCTTCTCCCTTTGCTGTTAGCTATTGCTTGTACCTATTTTACCAACAGCACAGACTTCACCCCTCTTGAAGGTATTTTATGGAAGAGTCATTCCCGATGCTCTCTTTCCTGGTTTTATTTGCTTTAGGATTTTTTTAAAACACAAGCCTCGTGCTTGTGGCTTGCTTGTAAATTTGGCTTACCCTTGTCCATGCTTCACATTCCTGATCTGCACGGCCAGTTGTGGCTTCTTCCTCGATATAAAACACAGTGAGATTAAGCAAAGCAAGGTGATCCAAAGGAGCTAACAGTTGGAAACAAAAGCATGTTTCTCTTCTAATTAATAATAATTCTACTGTGTCTTGTATCCTTCCAGTTTGTCCTTGAAAAGGTTGAAGTGATTTATTTCTCATTTTCTTGATGTTGTCTCTGTGGGCTTTGAATGATCCACAGGAATGACTTCCTTGACTTTTTGTTACTGAATTAATTTTACACTATATCTACGTAAGATCTATATATTGTTATAAAATTACTATTTTGTGTATCTCCAGTAAGGAGGAAATGACAAGTTCTGGCCTCTATCTTTGCTGTGATATAGTTGAGGGAAAATAACCACTGTAGATTAAGTCAATGACTGTTGGGTTGTCTCACTTCCACTGTCTAAAGAAATGCTTAGGTTCTGGTTATCCTTTTTTTTTAAACCTCTCTGGTAAAAACCTGGGTTTAATCCATGCTGTTTGTGAAGGGGCAGTACCCAAGCACATACGAGCAAAGATCAGGCCTCCACTGAACACCTTGGCACCAAATATCAGGGCATATTTTTAGCTATGGCAGTTTATACACAGAAAAGGGAGCAGTGCTGCAAAATAGCTGAAAAACGGTAAAAATAAATAGAATGTACCTGAAAGCAATAACTCCCCAAAGAGCTGATTGTTGCTGCAGGCTGAAGCAGCTATGCCCAACAGGCTGATCTGCTGAGCTGAGGTGGATCTCTCCACGTTGGTCCTCAGTATCCCTGAGTTACCCAGTGGATAAGCAGTGCTCTACTGGAACTTCAAATGCTGACCAAAAGTGAATGTTTTTATGGGTGTATCTTTCAGCATTGGACATGGAAAGGGAAGCTGGCTTCTTGTTCAGCAATTTTAATGACAGATCCAAAATTTGAGGGGATGCAAATCCTTACGTACACACGTGTATAAATATATTTTGCATATTTTCCTGGTGGTCGGATGTTGGAGGTTTTCCTAAAGATCCATTTTGTATGAATTTAAGGAATAGGGAACATTTAAAGTAGACTGTCTTCTCAGTAGGCATACTAAACAAGTACAGTTGCTCCACCCATTTTTCATATATCCATCTCTTTTCTATTAGGAAAAGGATTTTCAGTTCTTCCCACTCTGTATAAAACTTACTGCAGTGCACATAGGCTGTGCACACTGGAGTGTTCAAAATGGGATTTAACAGGCATGTGAGTAATGGAATAAACCTCCTTCTCTTGGCTTTACTCCAAAGGGCTGAAATCCCTCCTTTCGCTGCATTTCCTCTTTCATTCCCACTGTCCATCCTGTTCTGGGTGGAATTCTAATCCATGTTATTCAAGCGTGCAGTATGGTGAGAAGTTTGCACCCGGGAAAAAGAGCTCCCACCTGCTGAACCTTGTCAGCTTTCCCAGTTAAGCAGGAGAGTCACTGCAGAGTGCTGTGAGATGCTCCTCTTAACCTGTCAATGCTCAAAGAGATGAGAACCCAGACATGAGAATTCAGGTTTGATGATCCCAGATACTGGCAAAACCTGCTAAAAATCCATTCTAGTGCTCATCCTTTTCCTCCTCATCCAGTGTTGTCTGTAGTCACATCTAGGAGCAAACGTGATGCTCTTATGAAATTTCTGCTGTTGCTGCCTTGCTCTAACCATAGGGATTGGCAGCTTTGCCACAGGTGTAATTGCGCAAGCTGGGCTTTCCTTCAGGAGTCTTCAGATTCTCTAGTAATTGCTCATATTCAGAAAAAGGCATAGGAAGTCAATTTAGCACTTCATGTTGCAAATGAGTCATGCAAATTGCAGCAGAGGAAAAACAGGTTATCCCAGAGCAGAGTGTAAATTTGGTCATATGAACAAAATGATTATTGGCCAGCATGAGCTACAGGAGGGCTTATGCTGGAGGAGGAGGTGGCTCAGTGGCATGGAGAGAGGGTAGGAAATTCCAATTAGTTATTAGGCTTTGCTCCAGATGCTTTGTGGTAGGTAGAGCGATTACCTGGGGTACAGGTCACAGAGTTGTTCTAATGTGGACCAAAGGCTAAGGGAATAAAGTTGTGAGATAATGCATAATGTTCTGCTCTCCAAGTGCAAAATTAATTTGCAGTTAAAGGCCTTTTTTTGCACATCATCGGCGTCTTCTCATAACAATGGATCACGTGGTTTTCACCAACAACAAAACCTCAAAGATGCCATTGATGAGAAAGGGATGATAGAGTGCTGCTCCTCATCCTTGAAGCTTGTTGTTGGGCTGGCTCTGAACTGGTCTTTGACAGTTCCATCCCAAAATGGTTTAGTTCCATACCGCAAAAAATGCTTGTCACATTCTCTTAAACTGAATGCTTTCACAAGCAACATTGACTGCTGATGTTTCTGGAAGTTCAACTGGAGATCTCTGACTGAGATCTCAGGTCTCCATGGAAAAGGCATTGATGGTTCCAGTAGAGCTCCATGCTGGTTTGTAAATATTTTGAACACAGCTTACAGTACCACAGTATCATAGTATCAGCAAGGTTGGAAGAGACCTTAGAGATCATCAAGTCCAACCTATAATCTAAGAGCAACCCATTATCTAAACCATGGCACCAAGTACCTCATCCAGCCTACTCTTGAACACCTCCAGGGTC